>JBBPUK010000015.1:0-211106 GCA_038094635.1 Tylopilus cervinicoccineus | reverse complement strand
TGTAGCCTAGAATGGGATCTTTATTTCATACGCCAACAGTCTAGGGTTAGGGTTAGTTGTTGTCTGGGAATATTGCCATTAGTGCAAAACATGCAAACATTGGGACAATTGTTTGAGCCACTGTATCCTAGTTTCTGCCTAGGCCAGATGCATAATGAGGTAGGCCTTATTGGCCTCAATATTCTGAAGATAGCTTCCCAATTCTACCACCAATCTTGCTCAGTTATTAGTACTGGACACAAGCTGGGAGATGATGTTAGTAAGATCTTATGGGAGGGACATTTTGAGAGGGAAAGGGTAAAATTTATTTCAGAAATATTTGACCTGCTTTGTAGGTTGTAACCAAATCCTAGACCCTAAAGGTTGGTGCCTACTAACTTCTTTCTCATACTTCTTTCTCTTCCTTTTATGCAGGGGCTCCTGCTCTAGTTTTGGCTCTAATAAACACATGTGAGATCTGATATCCAGCATAAACAGATGTTTGTCTAGGCCAGGGGTGAAGGGGGTGAAGGATAAAGAGGAGACCCTGAATACTCTATTCAATTCTTATTGATATTGAAAGAGGTTCCACTTGTGTTTCAACCACTCATTGTTGAGGTAAGAATCAATGGCTTGCACTGGCAGGAGGAAATTCTATGAGGGAGGTAAGAGTGAGGCAGTTAAGATGGTTGATTGCTGATTGATCTTGTCTTGAGTGAAGTAGTGGGTAGGGTCTACTGATAGTGTGCTGCTGGTAAGGTCTCTGGGGGTGTTGTAGTCCCAGATGCTGGTATTCCCAATCTTGGACTATTCTAAGTATTTTCAGAACTTTTCTTTGAACTGCCTCTCTAAACCTCTCTCTCATTCTCTTGAGAGATGCTCTGCTAGTTCCTGTAGTTGTACTATTGGCTGATCTATATCTCCTTGGTCATTCAGATCTTCAACAACTATCCATGTATCTACTAGATACTAATATATGATACAGAGAGCTAGAGGGAGTGAAGAGGGTATGGATGGCACTTGATGCCCATATAAGAAATGGCTGTGCAAGCATCCACTTGACTTACTTCTTCCTAGTTGATGAGGCTAGGAAGGGCAAGATACAAACATAAGAGCTTGTTCTAATGATACAACTCTAAAATCAGAAGGCATCTCATTTGAGGGAAAGCTTGAAGCTTGTAGGTTGCCAAGGTGTGTGAGGTAAGGTAGAAATAAGGAGCTTGTGAAGGTGCTCTTAATCCCTTGCTGAGACTAGCTAGTAGAGGGGAAAACACTGAGAGAACAAGCTGAGGACTTCAGTGTTGCTCTCTGACCTATATGTACTACTATACAGTATAGCTACTGGCACATGGACTAACTATCTAAGTATGATAATTGTCCACATGTAGTCAAACCCTTGACTCTTATCTGTGCCTTATAGCAATAGCAATCAGCAATCCTATGCTGCCACAGTAGAGATTAACTGCCATCTCCTATGTGGCATTTTCTATCAAAGAAGAGAAGAGAAGCATCCAGAAGGATCTGAATGGGTAGGAATTAAAGGGTGCTGGGTCAGGATGCAAAGGAAGAGTGGAAATGAAAGTGACCCAAACAGGAATCTAGTTCCCATGCCTTAGAAGTGCAATAGATTCCAAAATCTACTGCCAAAGGTGACAGGTGGTCCCACAGGGGACACTTTATTATCTGTACTCTGTCTAGGTGGTCTTTGGACTCTTCAATACCTAGCATATTGCAGTCATATTGCATAGGCACTAGTTGCCCATGATAACATATCTATTTTCTTTTCCATGACCTCTTTCTCTTTATGCATAGATGCATTTACTTCATTCACAGTTCACATGATCAGTCATGTGATGACACCAGAAGACACTAGATATTGAAGAGTCCAAAAACCATCTAGACAGTGCATAGGTAATGAAGTGTCCCCTATGGGGCCACCTGTTGCCCTTGGCAGTAGGTTCCAGAATCTATTGTGCTTCTAAAGTGTGGGAACTAGTTTCCTGTTTGGATCTCTTTAGCTTCCACTCTTCATTTGCACCCTGACCCAGTGCCCTTTTATTTCTACTCACCCAGATCTTTTTAGATGCTTTTCTTCTCTTCTTTGATAGAAGATGCCATATAGGAGGTGGCAGTTAATCTCTACTATGGCAGCATAGGATTGCTGATCGCCATTGCCATGAGGCATAGATAAAGGCATAGGGTTTGACCATAGATGGAGATTTACAATACTTAGCTATCTGGTCTGTGCATATGTGGCTGTACAGTCAAGTAGTATAAAGAGGTCAGAGAGCAATGCTAAAGTTCTCAGCTTGTTCTCTTGATGTTTCCCCCTCTATTAGCTAGCCTTAGCAAGGGATTAAGAGCACCTCTACAAGCTCCTTTATCTCCACTACATCATACACACCTCATGCAACCTATAAATCCACCAAGCTTACCCTCAAGTAAGATGCCTTCTAGTTTAGAGTTGCATCATAGCATCTTCTAGTGTCATCACATGACTGATCATATGGACTGTGAATGAAGTAAATGTGTCCATGCACAAAGAGAAAAAGACCAGAAAGAAAAAGAATAAATACATTACCTTGGGCAGCTAGTGTCTGTGCAATGTGACTATAATACTTTCTACTACTTAAACCAATCAAATCATTTCTTTTTTGAATTTGGATCAATTCACTTATCAAATATCTGATTCTACTGGTGTTTACCACTCTATAATTAGTAGAATTCACTTTAAACTTTATCCTAACCTGGCTAGGTCCTCTGATGATTACCCTATCCTCATAATCTATTATGGTCACTATTGTTATGGTGCCACGACACCTAACACAAATACACTAAAACAACTAGACAGAATAATAGCTGTCTCTAACGATAGGAGGCTCCTTTGAGCAGACCTGGACCTGTGAATAGCAACGTAGTTGGTGTGGCTTTTAGATGGAGATTCTTACTAGTCTCATAGATGCTAACCTCAGCACTCTATGTGTGGATGATCTAGCAGCAGTGTATATAACATGCAGCCCTTTCTGTAATGCTTTCAGCAACAGTGAAGTATGATTGCAAGAATAGTCCCTTTTACTGAGAGGGAAGAACTCTTAATAAGAATATCAAGGTATTAAAGGTAGAGGTTACTCAGACAGTGGATAAGGCATTTGATCATTCTAAGGAGGAGTTCTAGCATGTAGATTGCATAGAACAAGCTGTAGTACTAGTACATGTGAGGACCCTATTTATAGGGTATACTGGCAGGGCACAGACCAGGTCATCAAAAAAGGTAATTACTGATAGAGGAAAGGTGTCACCAGTGGTCTGAAAATATATCTGGAAAAGGGAAGCCACTGGTGTTAGTATACAGAAGAAAGTCATTAGCATATGATTGAATAATAGAGATTCTTTTCGTTATGTGCTGCAGTGAATACAAGACATAAGGAGAGTCATGGAAGGGATAAATGGCAAGTGAAGAAAAGAAGTGAGGGCACACAAAGAGAAACCCTTGACTCATAACATTACCTCTGTCATAAGGGCGAAGCTCCCCAGCTTTGATCTCAATAACCTCTAGTCTCCAGAGTGGGGGATCCCATAATGTTTGCAATTCCAACCTCATCTGTTGGATCATTGTAATCATCTATAAAAATCTCCCTTGCTGTCATAGTGGGAGAGTATTGTACATTCTCCACAAGGGCAGTGGTCTCCTGAGCATTGTGGCAAAAAGGATGATTGGAGATTCTGTCCACTAAGGGCCTTGGCTCCAGCATGAGTATAGAATAGGGCAATCCTGGAAATGGAAGGGAAGAATGTAATTATTCTGGATGAGGACAGGCCATGGCTGCATGTCCTAGATGGGGAAGGATGCATCAGGGGTAGAAGTAGAAGGTACAATCTAAGATTGAGTACCCTAAACAATGACATTGCTGGCAGACAGAGGTGAATCATCTATCAGACATTACTAGAGGGTATACTCCTTCATTCCTGCACAGAGATATTTGATCCCAGAGCTCCAATAAGGCAATTTCTCCATCTCCTAAGGGGGAGGATGATGCTGATGGAGGGGAGGATGGCAGGAATGGTGAGGCACAAGCCTGATAACAGGCATCCTCTTCTATCAAAGCTATCAATGCTACTAGTCCTAGTTGGTCCATCACAAGGAGTAGAGGGTGGTGCGCTCATCTCTCTATATCATGTACCATTTCAGTAAGAAGGTGGGTTCCTTCCAATATGTCGGTGGTAGGTCTGGCTGCAACAAGGGCAAGTCAGGAGGTCTGTAAAAATGTAGAGTGGAAAAGAGCTAGAGGAGATTCTTCGTTGATCAATACCTCAAAGGACAGGGCTAATCTGAAGTCTTGAAGAGCTCTTTCCATTCATAGGAGATCTTCTGAGAAGGAGGGAATGTATTGGTGAGAGGCAAAAAAGAGTCAATTCATGTCTACATTGGTCAGTTGGTGGAGATTGACAGATGAATGTGAAAGCTGGTTGAGGTGAACCTGAGGTGGGTGTCTCCCAGTGGTCATTTGGGAGGTTCTTGAGTGAGTCATAGTTTAGACATGGCAAAGGGTGGAATTTTGGAAATAATAGGAGAGGAGGGGAACTACAGTTATCAAGAGGATAAAATGGAGAAGATGGATAAGGAGTAGGAAAACAATATGAGGGGATATAAGATCTGATAAGGTGTAGTCATTTAGGGGTGAAGGTATGGAACAACACCCTTCAGAGGTGGTTGACAGACTTATAGGTTTGAAGAAGGTCTGAGGTATTGTCTAGGTTTGATTCAGGTTCCCAGGTCCATTCTGATTCTGGGTATCCCTTCCAGATTACCAGATACTGCCTTCATGATAGTGGTCCACAGTGGCACAAGATCCGATCTATTTCATATTCCTCTTCACCATCAATTAGATCAGGGGGAGGGCAGAGATAGTTGGGACCATATTCAGTGGTTTCTTGATAGGTAGTTAAGAGGGAGATGTGAAAGACATCATGGATCTTTCATATAGAAGGGAGTTTGAGGCGATATGCAAGTATTGAAAGTACTTCTATGATCTCAAAGGGGCCTTTCTATTTGGGAGCGAGTTTCTGTGGGAAGTTTGGGTGGCGAAGGTTTCTTGCTTCCAACCACACCTTATCTCCAACTTTCCATGGTTGGAAGTGAGTGGTGATCTGCTCTTTCATAAGGCATTGAGTTTTCTCATATGCAGCCAAGGCTTTCCTTCATATGAAGTCAATATTTTCTAATCGGGTTTGTAGGGCAGGGAAAAAGGTGGTTCCTAATGGTGGGTAGATGCATGGTTCATAACCAAAGAGAAGGAAGAATGGGGTCTTATTTGTGAATGAGTGCACTAAGAAATTGTGGTAAAATTCTGCCATTTTTAGGAGATCTATCCATTGTTGAGGGAGTCCTTCACAGAAGAGGTGAAGATAGGTTTCTAGTTCTTGGTTTACTTGTTCTGTTTCCCCATCAGTTTGGGGGTGGTAGGCTGTGGAGAGGGCAACATCATATTGGAGTAATTGGCCTAGTTCTCTGGCAAATGCTGAGGCAAATTGGGGTCCTCGGTCAGAGATCAGTTTGTCATGGAGACCCACTCTGGGGAATACATGTTTGAAAAAAAGCTGTGCTATTCCCTTGGCAGTAATGTCTGAGCAACAAGGGGTATAGATCACCCCCTTTATAAGACCATGGTCAACCACAACCAAGATGGAATCAAGGCCTCTTGCAAAAGGCAGGCCAGTGATCAAATCAACTGACAAGGTAGAGAAGGGTCAAAGGGAGGTTGAAGGTATGGGATGCAATGGGGATACCGATGGATGAGTGTTAACTTTATTTGCTTGGCAGATAGCACATCCAGAGATGAATCAACAAACAAAGGAGAGTAGTCCTGACCATCAAAAGTCTTACTAAACTAGGTTTTGAGTGCAATGGATTCCCCCATAGCCGCCAGTGAATGATTCATGAATGGTAGAGACTAGCGATTGTTGCTCAGAAAGGGAAATATAGAGGCAGCCCTTGAAGTAAAGCTTCCTATCCTCAAATTTCCAGTCATTGGGAGAGGAGCAGTGGAAATGAGTGCCCTCTCCCTCCAGCATCTGGAGCACAAAGAGGACAATAGGATCGCCACTTAAGGAGGAAGCAATTTTAGCAAGTAGAGCAGTATCAATAGCATTGAGGATGAGATCATCAGATAGTAATTGTAACTCGTTATTGTCATCCAAAGTATCCACTAAAGGCATGCGAGAAAGGGCATCTGCGGGTGCAAGAGAGGAAGCTAGTGCATGTTGAAAAAGTAGATCAAAGTCCTAAAGAAAAACCTGCCATCTAGTATGGTGACAAGAAAGTTTTCTAGGCTGTTTAAAGTAGGTGAGGTTTTTGTGGTCAGTGACCACTGTAACAGGGTGGCTGGTGCCTAACAAGTACTGTTGCCATTCTTCCAGAGCATAGATGATGGCTAAAAGTTCTCGGTCATAAATATCATAGTTTCTTTCTGCATCTCCCAGTGTTTTAGACATTAGGCACAAGGGTGTAGATCCCCATTGATGTCCTTCTGCATAAGGATTGCTCCAGTGGTAATAAGGGAGGCGTCCATCATGAGAAAGAAGGGTAGTGTGGTATCTAGTATGCTGAGAACTGGGGTGGAGGTAAATATTTGTTGTAAGCATTGGAAAGCAGTCTCGCAATCTGTGAATCAATTCCAGGGGACATTCTTCTTGGTGAGCTCTAGTAATAGGTGGGCAATTTTAGAGAAGGCTGGAATAAATTTGTGGTAAAAGTTACAGAATTCAATAAAACTTTGGATTTTCTTGATGTTGGTGGGGATATTCCATGTTTTTATAGCTGCTAGTTTTGTTTCGTCCATTGTGATCTTATCCTGAGTGACAATTATGCCTAAATATTCTATCTTTAGAGCATTGAAGGAGCATTTCAATAACTTGAGATATAATTTATGGTTGAATAGTCATTGGAGGATTAGTCTAGTTCATTCATGGTGTAATGCTAACTCTGGAGAGTGGATAAGGATGTTGTCCATGTAGATGACAACCCATCCTTCAGTGATATAGTCCCTAAAGATATGGTTCATGAAAGCTTGAAAGGTTGCTGACAAGTTTCTTAGTCCAAAGAATATAACCATTGGTTGAAACAGTCCAAATGGGGTGATAAAAGCAGCTTTCCATTGATCCTCTGGTTTGATCCCAATGTTGTTATACCCCCATCATATGTCAAACTTGATGAAGTAGCAAAACCCCTTGAGGTGGTTGAGCAAATCAGAAACCAGAGGTAAAGAATAGGTATTTCTGATGGTAGATTTGTTCAAATATCGATAGTCTTGACAGGAATGTAATGAGCCATCTTTCTTTGGGATGAAAAAGAAGGGGGTGGCGTGTAGTGACTTTGATGATATTATCTTTCCTGTGGCTAGATGTTCATTGATGAATTCTTGATAGGCTTTGATTTTTTTTGGGTTTAAGGGATAGGCTTTAGCTACTTTGGGGATAAACCCCTCCTTTAAATCTATGGCATGATCAAAGGGTTGGGACGGTGATAGTTCTCCTTTCGGTAGTTGTTTAAATATCAAAGCAAATTTCTGGAATTCAGGTGGTAGCATGACATGTTTCCTAGGAGCAGCCTGAGCAAGTTCTGATATGATGGTGGTTTTGTTGATTTCGACAGATGGCCAATATCTTTTGTCATACTTTCGTTCTAGGTGGTAGTTCTGGTCAATTCCTAGATATCAAAGAAGATATCATTGTAGTAAAAGATCTTCTTCTGAGAGTTTTGGCAGGGAGAACCTCATTGTTCTGGCCTTCCAATCTATCACAGGGTTTACTTTCTTCAATCAAGGAAGTCCTAGAATAACTTCTTCTTTTCTGCATCTAAGCACTAGGAAATTTTCGGTAGTTTTCCAATTTCCGATCTTAATGGGTAATCAGGCCACAAGCTGAACTAGTCCAGAGTTGTTGACACTCCTGTCTATGTTTCGTGCTACCATCTTCTGTTTGAGCCATTATATGGGGAGTTTGTTTTGAATTATGAGTCGAAGGTGAATAAAATTCCTGGTGGCTCCACAATCCACTAGGGTATGTGTTTCAACGATTTTTCTTGACTGTATGATCAAAGGGATTTGCATAGATTGAGCCTTTGTATCAAATACAACTACAGTCATGATAGCATAGGGAAGGGTAGACATCAAGACATTCTTCTGTTTCAAAAATCCTGGAGACTGATTATTTTAATCTCTGCAGTCTCTCCTTCAATTAGAGCTCCTTCTTCTTCGTCATATACAGTCTTAAGAACTTGTAGAACTTCTTCTTGGAAGATATCCTTTGTGGTGTTGAGGGTGTTAAGATACTTGGTAAGCATGGACTGAGATGGGGTTTCTTCAGTGATATCCATAGTTCTGATCATAGTAGGGCAGAACAGGTTTCTGAATGATGGGGCCACAGCAGGGGTAGGTGTATGGGGTTTATAGGTAATGTTGATCCCTGGGTATTAATGGTTGTGGATGGAGCATCATTTCTTATGACAAATGAAGCATAGCCCCTTTCTAATATGATCGGTATGTTGCACCAGAGTTAAATTTACTGTGTCAACATCCATAGCATTCAGATCTCTGTGGATAAATGATAAAGCACCAGTTCCTCCTTTTTGGAGGTTGCAGATAGAACGGAGCTGCTCCTTCTAAGCGTGGAACTTGCTAGTGGCTTGCACCCACACACTAAGCATTTTGGGTACTTTTTCCATGGAGAGTATCATCTGCATGAGGTCCTTATTCAGGCCTTGAGCAAACTCATCTATGAGCATCAGGGATCCATCTTCTAGTGCTGTCTTGGCTGCTTCTAGCTGGAAGTCAGCAATGTATTTAGAAAATCCTTGTTTGTCTCTCATATTCTGCCAAAGCTTAGCTATCATGTAGTGAGCTTTCTATTTCAAATCAATAGGGAGAAAAGTCTTGATAAAGTCCTCGGAAACTTTGTCAAACATCTTGGGAGTGGTGGGGTTCTCGGCCATGATCCTATATCAGGCCTCAGCAAAGTGGGCACTGCACCCCTTGCTCATCTTGTTAAGCAGTAATATGATCTTTGATGCCTCTGTCATGTAGACTGATGTATTGATCTCTAGATAAGCTTTAATAGCTAAAAGCTAGTGGTTGGCATTGTCTGCTTCTCCTGTAAAGTCTTCAGGTAGTCTGCCTTTCAGTTCCATAGGCATCTTGTCGTCATCATTCTGGGTGGGTCTGGGAAGGATAGAAGGTCAGCCCAGTGGAGTGAGTCCTCGAGGTGGTGGGGTAATCCTAGGGTGAGTGATTACAGATGGTGTTATAGCCACAAGGGCATAACAGAAATGTTTACGAATCAGCTGCAATGATCCAAAGAGAACATGGACTGGGCCGTAGATTGCATAGAGATGAGGGTCTTGGGCATTGATTGCATGTCTGATCCATGAGGTGTTGGGTATAAGGCACAGGCCATAGAATGGTGGCTAAGACACAGCTCGGCTAAAATTCATTATGAAGGAGGGCAATGTATGTGACGACAAGGGGTCTAGGGTTCCCAGTTACTATATTAGTAGCCTAGGTCACATGATGTATATACGCCAAGGTATATAAGGCCAGGACAGCTGAGGGCAACCTCAGCCTGTTCTTCTGGGGTTTCCCCCCACTAGAGCATTGGAACTCCTCCCTTCTAGTATGGACTTGCTGGCTTAAGACATCCTCAGTCAGCCTCCTACACAGCTCCCATATGTGTCTGCCCTCAGCATAGTCCTTGAGTTGTTCTGGTAGTGGTCATATCAGGTGGTACTGCTGTTGCTAGGATAGGAGTTGGAGTTTGTATTGGTGGATTCCTGGATAAGGGGGGACGTCCAATGGGAGTTCAAGGATGCAGCAGAGTTTAAGAACTTGTTGGAGGGTGGTGAGTTGGATTAGAGGGTGTGTCTGACTCAGAGTCTGAGGAGTTTGGTAGAGAGCAGTAAGACAGGATGGAAGATGGTGGGGGTCCCTTCTGCTAGAGAGCAGGGGATGACTTGACAAGCTTGTTCTTTTATTATGGTGCCACAACATCTAATGCAAATGCACTAAAATAACTAGACAGAACAGTAGCTGTCTCTGACAATAGGAGGCTCCTCTAAGCAGACCTGGATCCGTGGATAGTGACATAGTCAGCGCAGCTTCTGGATGGAGACTTTTACTAGTCTTGTAGATGCTAACCTTGGCACTCTATGTGTGGACAATCTAATGGCAGCATATACAACATGTGGCCCTTTCTGTAATGCTTTCAGCAACGATGAAGTATGATTGCAAGAATAGTCCCTTTTACTGAGAGAGAAGAACTCTTAATAAGAATATCAAGGTATTAAAGGTAGAGGTTACTCAGACAGTGGATAAGGCATTTGGCCATTCTGAGAAGAAGTTCTAGCATGTAGATTGCATAGAACAAGCTATAGTACTAGTACATGTGAGGACCCTATTTATAGGGTATACTGGTAGGGCACAGACCAGGTCATCAAGAAAGGTAATTACTGATAGAGAAAAGGTGTCACCAGTGGTCTGAAAATATATCTGGAAGAGAGAAGCCACTAGTGTTAGTATACAGAAGAAAGTCATTAGCATATGATTGAACAATAGAGGTTCTTCTTATTGCATGCTGCAGTAAATACAAGACATAAGGAGAGTCATGAAAGGCATAAATGGTGAGTGAAGAAAAGAAGTGAGGGTGCACGAAGAGAAACCCTTGACTCATAACAACTATATATGATATAGGTTGCCATAAAAAACTACACTTTTCACTCTTTTTTAGGTAATATGGGCACTCTTGCTTTTCTTTTTTTCTTGCAGCCCACATGATCAATCACATGAAAACATCAAGAAAGCTAGATATTAAAGAGTTCAAAGACCACCTAGACTGTGCATAGATAATAAAGCACCCTATATAGGGTCATCTGTTACTCTCAATAGTAAGTTCTAAAATATTCTATGTACTTCTGGAAGTATGGGAACTAGTTCCCTATTTGGGCTTTTGAATAAGTTCTGCTTCTCTCATATATAGTCTGGTGTATATTGTTCATCTCTGCTCTAGATCTTTCCAGAAGCTTTTCTTCTTTAATAAAAGATACCATATAGAAGGTGGTAGTTAATCATTACTCAAGACTATAGAATAGCCTCATTAATCTCCACTACTATGTAGCTATATATAGTAGTTTTCTATTGTAGGTATATGATCTGTATGTCAGTGGCTATATAGTCCTGGACTATATAAACCCTAGAGTAAATAGCTGGCTTTCCAGCTTGTTCTTCCTGATATTCTCTTCTCTACTATCATAGCAAGGGATTAAAGATATCTTGACAAGCACTTCTCTACTACTTCATCTCACACTTTGTGCAACCTTCAAATAACCAAGACTATGCTCTCAAATAAGGCTCTTGCTGGATTTAGAGTCATATCATTAGAACAAGCTCTCATATTCAAACCTTGCCCTTCTAGCCTTATCAACTAAAAGAAGTCAAGTGGATGCTCACATAGGCTATTCCTTATATGGGCCACAAGTACTATCTATATTCTCTTCTCTCTCCCTAGCCCTATGTATTATATACTGATATCTAGTAGATTTATGGATAGTTATCAAAGATCTGAATGACCAAGCAGATTTAGATGAGCTAGTAGTATACCTACAGAAGCTAGCAGACTATCTGACAAGAGAACATCAGAGGAGATTAGAGAGACAGTTCAAAGAAAGGTTCTGAAACTATTTAGAGTAGCCAGAAGCTGTTATGGTGCAACCACACTTAATACAAACATACTAAAACAACTGATCAGTAATGGTGATGTTGATTGCTGGAATAGTTCCTTTTCACTTGAAGGAGAGAACCACTAATAAGATTATTAAGGATAAAGGTAGAGAATACTCAGATAAGATGGTAAGACAGCACACTGTTCTGAGGAGCAGTTCTAGCATGTAGATTGCATAGAACAAGCTGAGATATTACTATAGATAAGGGCCCTATTTATGGAGCAAACTGGTTATGTACAGACCATATAACTGGATAAGAAATATAAAGAGAGAAGAAGCACTACTGGTGGTAGAAAGATATATCTAAAAAGGGAAAGCCACTAGTACTATAGTATAGGACAAGGTTGTCAGCATATTCATGGATGATTAAAGTTGCTCTCATCATATATTGAAGAGAAAACAAGAAGAATAGAGAATCATAAAAGGCATAGATAGAAAAAGAGAAAAAAGAGTGAGAAAGATAAAAGAGAACTCATTGACTTATAATATTATCCCCCTCATACTCTTAAAGCACTCTTACTTCAATTTCAATAACCTCTAGTCTTTGGGGTAGGGGATCCAGTAATATTTGTAATCCCATATATGTCCATTGGATTATCATACTCCTCTGCAAAAAGATCCCTTGTAATTGTAGTCAGAGAGTAGTATGTAGACTCCTTCTTAGTAGTGGTCTCCTGGGCATTTCAATAAAAAGAGTAGTTGGTAATTCAGTCCAATAAAGAGTGAGGAGCTAGAACAGAAAGAGAACAAGTAGGTCTAATTTCAGGAGACTCTAAAAAGGAAAGGAATTGACAAAGACAGTTTGGATGAGAGCAGCTGGTAGTAGCATGGCATAGATGGGATAGGATACATTAAGGACAGAAGTAGAAATTGTATTGATAGATGGAGTGTCTCAAGTAGTGATATTGTTGACAGGCTTTAGTGAAGTGTCTATTCAAGGTGGCTAGTAGATAGACTCTTCTCTTTATCACAGTGAGATCTAATCTCATATTTTGAGAAGAGCAATTTTGCTGTTGTCTAGTAGAGAAGAGGGTATAGAAGGAAAAGACAGTGGGTACAGAGGAGATGCTTGTGCCTGATATCTGGTATTGTCCTCTATCAGAGCAACTAATACAGCTAGTCCTAGCTAGTCCATGGCTAGAAGAAGAGAAGTGTGGGCTTATTGTTCAATATCTCAGACCATCTCCATCAGCAATAGAGTTTCCTTAAAGGCATCAAGAGTGGGGGGGGCTGCATTTAGGGCAAGTTGCAAAGTTTGAATAAATATAGATTGTAGTAGGGCCAGAGGGGATTCTTCATCAATCAAGGCCTTGAAGGATAATGCTAAGCAGGAGTCCTACAAGATATTTTCTATTTGACAGAGATCTCCTTTTGAAGAGGGATTATATCATCTGGAAGCAAAGAAAGAGTGATTCATATCTGCATTAGTAAGCTGATGAAGAGTGATAAAAGAGTGAAATAATTGATCTAAGGGAATATAAAGGGGATTTTGTCCAGTGGAGATATGAGCTGTCTGAAAGTGGGTCATTTTTAGATATGTCAAAGGATGATTGAGTGAGAGGAGAAGTAGTGGGCAAGAAGTGAAACAACAGTAACTAGAAGCATGAAATAGAGAAGGTAAATTAGTAGAAGAAAAATGATGTGAGGGGGAATGAGATCAAGATAGGTAATTTCTTAGTTTTTGATGGGCATAGGAGTTAGAGATCATGTGTGCATTTATATACTCAGAGAATATCAGATACATAGTTTAAATTGATCTCAGATTTCCAAGTTTATTTGGAATTGGAGTAGCCCTTTCAAATTATCAGGTACTGCCTTCTTGATAGAGGCCCTTAGTGGTGCAAGGTCTGGTTAATTTCATATTCCTCTTCACCATCAATCAGATTAGGGGGAGGACAGATATAGTTGGGACCATGTTCAGTTATTTCTCTATACATAGAGAGAAGGGAGATATGAAAGACATTGTGGATCTTTTAGATTAAGAGAAGTTTAAATCAATATATGAGGAAGGAGAGGATTTCAGTAATCTCAAAGAGATCTTCTCTTTTTAATGCAAGTTTTTATGATAGACTGAGATGGGAAAGATTTCTGACTTCTAGCCATATCATATCTCTAACTTTCCAAGAAGAGAAGTGGATGGTAATTCATTCTTTTATGAGATATTGGATTTTCTCATGAGTGGTCAGGGCTTCTCTTTGTACAAAATCTATATTATCTAAATGTATCTATAAGGTGGGGAGAAATGTTGTGCCTAGTAAGGAGTAGGTGTGGAATTCATATCCAAAAAGTAGAAAGAAAGAGATTTGATTGATGAATGAGTGGATGGAGAAGTTATGGTGGAACTTGGCCATCTTGAGTAAGTCTATCCACCACTGAAGAAGGTCATTACAAAAGAGATGGAGGTATGTCTCTAGTTCTTGGTTTACTCATTCAGTTTTCCCATTAGTTTGAAGGTGGTAGATAGTAGATAGGGCAACATTATATTATAGTAGTCAGTCAAGTTCTTTGGCAAAGGCAGAAGTGAACTGGGATTCTCAGTCAAAGATGAGTTTGTTATGAAGTTCTATATGAGGAAAGACATGTTTAAAAAAGAGTTAGGCAACTCCTTTGATAGAAATGTCAGAGCAGCAAGAAGTGTAAATCACTTCCTTTATAAGCTCATGGTTGATCATAACCATGACTAGATCAAAACCTTTGATAAGAGAAAGACTCATGATAAGATCAACTGAGAGAGAAAAGAAGGGGCAAAGCGAGATGAAGGAAATTGCATGAAGTGGGAGTATAACTGGGTGGGTGTTAATTTTGTTCACATGGCAATGTATACACTCTAATATAAATTAATAGATAAAGGAAAGTAGTCTGGGCTATCAAAGGTTGCATTGAACTAGATTTTGAGTATGGTGAATCCTACTATGCTCTCTGACAAAATATTTGTGAAGGAAGGTAATAAGAGCTTGTTATTCTAAGGAGAGCACATAAAGGCATTGTTTAAAATAGAGTCTCCCATCTAGAAAGATCCAATCAGTAGAGAAGGATCAGTGAAAGTGGGTGAGGTCTCTATTCAATTAGCAAAGGGCAGAGAGGACTAGGAGGTCAGAGGATAAGGAGGTAGTGATTTTATCCAAAAGGGCAAGATCTATGGCATTAAGGAATAGATCACCAGATAAAAGTTGGAGCTCTGCATTGTCTGAGGTGGTATTCACTCAATGGTTATGAGATAGAGCATTAGCTGGTCCTAATTATAACATAGGTAAATATTAAAACAGCAAATCAAAGTCTTGTAGAAAGACCTGCCATCTGGCATATTGATGTGACAGTTTTCTGAGTTGGTTAAAGTAGATGAGATTGTGGTAATCTATGATGATGATGACTGGATGGTCAATTCTAGAGAGATATTGGCATTATTCTTCTAGAGTATAAATAATAGCAAGTAGCTCTTAATCATAGATGTTATAGTTCCACTCTATGTCCCCTATGGTCTTTGAGAGATAGGCACAAGGGTGAAGGTCTTTATTAATATCCTTTTGCATCAAGATAGTCTCAGTGGCAATCAGAAAAGCATCCATCATGAGAAAGAAGGGTTGGAAGATGTCAGGCATGACAAGAACTGGGGTAGAGATGAAAGTTTGTTGTAGATGATGGAATACCATTTTGCATGAGAGTGTCCATTCCCAGAGGGTATTCTTCTTTGTAAAATCAAGGAGTGGACAGGTAATTTTGGAGAAGTCCTTGATAAACTTGTGGTAAAAGTTGCAGAAGCCTATAAATGATCAGATGGCTTTAACATTGATAGGTATCTTCCAGTTTTGAATGGTGGCAAGTTTGACTTGATCTATAGTTATTTTATCTTGACTAATTATCATCCCAAGATATTCTACCTCTAGAGCATCAAAGAAACATTTGGTCAATTTGAGATAGAGTTTGTGTTTCACCAGGCATTGCAGGACAAGTCTAGTACAGATATGATGTTGATACAGTATGGGGGAGTGAATAAGAATGTCATCCATATAGATCACCACCCATCCTTCTGTGATATAGTCTTAAAAGATATGATTCATAAATGCTTGAAATATAGCTGGGGTGTTTCATAAATTAAAGAATATAACAGTGGGCTGAAAGAGATCAAATGGAGTAATGAAGGTGGCCTTTCATTGATCTTCTGGTTTGATACAAATATTATTATAGCTCTATCAGACATTAAATTTAGTGAAGTATTTGAAGTTCTTAAGATGGTCAAGAAGGTCAGAGATAAAGAGGAAAGGATGGACATTGCCAATAGTTGACTTATTCAAGTAACAGTAATCTTAGCATGATCATAAGGATTCGTCTTTCTTTGAAACAAAGAAAAAAGGTGCAGCTTGAGGTGATTTGGATGATATTATCTTCCCTGAAGCTAAATATTCATTGACAAACTTTTTATAGGCTTCTATCTCTTTGGAATTATGAGGGTATGCCTTTGCCACTTTGGGAATGAATTCTTCTTTTAAGTTGATCACATGGTCAAAGGGTTGTTTGAGGGGAAGTTCTCCTTTTGAAGGTTCTTAAAAGATATTGAAATACTCTTGAAACTCAGAGGGTAGGATGATTATTTTCTTGAAAGCAGCCCAGGTAATTTCAGAGGTGATGGTGGTTTTATTAATGAAGATAGAGGGGTGATATCTTTTATAATATTTTCATTTCAAGGATGCACTTTGATCAATTCTCAAGTAGTGCAGGATATATAGTATATCTGAATCATTGCAGCTTAGAATGGAAGTCATTCAAAAGTATTATAACTTATTCATTATGGGATATCCTAGCCAAAAGAAGACTCTTGAAGCCATACAATGAAGCTATTGATGGTCTGGTCTAGCCACCATAGTCAAAGAATACATCACTAGATATAATACATACCAATAGTTTAAGGGAATAGGAGCTGCTCTAGTTGGCCAGCTCATTCCTCTACCAGTACCTCATCAATTATGGAAAGATATTACAGTAGACTTTATCACCAACCTTCTCCTTTCCCATAGTTATAACACCATCTTGATAGTAGTAGACCAGTTCAGTAAGAGAGTTGAGCTGATCTCATAGATTAAGGCAATTAGTGCTGTGGATATAGCCAAGCTATTTATGACTCATGTCTGGAAATATCATAGTCTTCCAAAGTCAATCACATCAGATTGTAATCCTTAGTTTGTCTCACAGGTGATGCAAACTATAAACAAACAACTCAGTATTGAAACACATCTCTCAACTGCCTTCTATTCACAAATATATGGGCAATCAGAGGTTACTAATCAAGAGATCGGAAAGTTTTTGAGAATGTATTGCTTTGACTGCCAAAAAGATTGGTCAAACTGGCTTCCAATTATATAATACAGTATTAGTTCCAAGATATCCTCTACCACCAAGCAGACTCCATTCTCTCTTATCCATACTTATTCAATATGCTTAGGAACTAAAGCTATAGCTGGAAGCAGCACAGCCCCTACAGTAAATGAGTTCTTCACCACCTTGGAAGAAGTATGAGAAAATCTCTTGCAAGCCTAGGAGAAAATGTAAACATAGGCAGATAAGCATTATTCCAATGCCTCTATTTATGAAATTGGTCAGCAGATCTGGCTCTCAATGAAGAATTTGAGATTGACCAAAGCCTCAAAAAAGTTATCTAAATGTTGGCTTGGCCCTTACACCATTCTTGGCCTTGCAGGTCCCAACATAATTATGTTACAGCTGCCAAAGACTCTTCACATCCATCCAACAGTTAATATATCTTGAATGAAACCCTATAGAGAACATCTCAAGAGGCAAGTTCCTCGACATTCAGGCCCAGTTTTAATAACTAAGAATAGAGACAATGAGTGAAAAGTGGATTATTTGATGGTAAGCTGTATGAAAGGAACATATTTGAAATACTTGATCCACTAGAAATATATCAGGATGAAGATCAGACTTGGGAACTGGCCACTAGTCTATGTGGCAATATAAAGGAGGCACTTGCAGATTTTCACTGTGCCCATCCCTCTACTCCCTAGTCACTCTTGATTAATTCTCTGAACTTTCTTCAACTATTTAAAAGGACTGACTTTTATATAGACCCACTAGAGTAGAGCCTTCTGTTCAACATCCTGGATATGGCCTATGCTCTATGAGCATTGGTTCATTTGAGAATCTGAACCTTAAAAGAGGGGTAGTGTTACAGTCATTATGCATGGCATGGGTTATCATAAAGGGTTACATTTTTTATTCTTTCTCAGGCAACATGGATGCTCTTACTTTTCTTTTTCCTTTATAGTCCATATGATCAATCACATAAAGATACTAAGAGAGCTAGGTATTAAAGAGTCCAAAGACCATCTAGACTATATATAAATAATTGTTATGTGTCAACAAGCAGTCCCACTATGCACCTCCCTATTCTACTTTTTCCCTTCTTTCCTTGTTTCTGGGTATCCCTCTACTCTGCATCTTTAGTTGATGGAATATGCAAACCTCCATTTACTATTATTTTCCTCACTTCCCCTTTATAACTCTAGACCCCATGGATTATCCTTTTGTTTCCAGTCAATCCCAACACATGTTGAGAACAGCTCTTGTTATCCAAGACTAAACCAGTAACTCATTCATGTACCATATTGTTACAACCCCTAAGAACAACCCAAGTCAACACTATAAGGATGAGGGAAGACACATATAGGAGCCATGTAATGTATCAAGCAAGGATGTCTTGAACTCAAATATCATCACTAGTGCCACTAGGGCATGCTTGACTGTGGGGGAAACCACAAAAGAACAGGCTAAGGTTGCCCTTAGCTGTCCTAGCCTTATATACCTTGGCATATATACATCATGTGACCTAGGCTACACTATAAGTAGCCAGGAACCCTTGACCCTTGTTGCCACATGATACCCTCTTTATTAGCGGATCTTACTCAAGCTGTGCCTCTTCCACCATTCTGTGCCTTATGCCCAAGCCTCATAGATCAGATATGCGATCAATGCCCAAGACTCTCCTTTCCATACAATCCATAGCCCAGATCCCATCTTGCATCAACCACCAGCAGGATCCATTGTGGCCATTCATTAGCCATTTTCCATTATATCTTTGCAGCCATAACACATATTGCCAATGGCCTTTCTTCTTTCAGATATATCTTTAGACCACTGGTAACACTTATCCCTTACCCAGTAAATTCCCTTTCCAGCTACTTGGTCTGTGTGCAGAAAGTCCACCTTATAAATAGGGCCTTCTGCCTGTAGTAGTACTTTAGCTTGCTCTATATAATCTACATGCTAGAACTTCTCCTCAGAATGGCCAGTTGCCTTACCCTCCTTTTGAGTATCCTCTATCTTTGAACATCAACTGTCTCATTAGTGCTTCTTCCCTCCAAGTGAAAAGGGACTATTCTCACAATCTAAGTTCACTGTCACTAATATTATCAAAGAGGGCTACATCATCTATGCCACCACTAGGTCATCCACATGAGGAAGTGCTGAGACTAGCATTTATACAACACAAGGTTACCATCCAGAAGCCATGCTGACTACATTGCTATCCATGGGTCTAGGTCTGCACAGAGGTGCCACCTATTGTCATGCAACAGAGGTTGCTGTTCTGTCTAGTTGTTTTAGTGCATTTGCATTAGGTGCCATCACACCATAACAATAATAAAGTACCCTGTATAGGGTCACCTGTCACCCTTGATAGTAAGTTCTGAAATATTCTATGTAATTTTGGAAGCATGGGAACTAGTTTCCTGTTTGGGCTTTTGGATAAGTTCTGCTTCTCTCATGCACAGCCTGGTGCATATTGTTCATCTCCACTCTGGATCTTTCCAGAAGCCTCTCTTCTTTAATAGAAGATGCCATACAGAAGATGGTAGTTAATCACTGCTCAAGGCTATGGAATAGCCTCATTAATCTCCACTGCTGTGCAGCTGTATATAGTAGTTTCCTATTGTAGGTACATGATCTGTGCACCAGTGGCTGTATAGTTCTGGACTATATAAACCCTAGGATGAATGGCTGACTCCCTAGCTTGTTCTTTCTGATATTCTCTTCTCTATTGCAATAGCAAGGGATTAAAGGTACCTCAACAAGCACTTCTCTACTACTTCACCTTACACTTTGTGCAACCTTCAAATGACCAAGACTACACTCTCAAGTAAGGTCCATGCTGGATTTAGGGTTGTATCATAACCTCTCTAATATATATCATGCTATTTGTTTTATTGGAACTGGAAAGGCTGAAAATGCTGTTCAGATTACCAAGACTCTTTAGAAAGTCAAGAACCATGTCATCTCTCCTCAGACTATTCATTGTCACTTGGAAAAAGCAGGCATAAAGGCTATGGTGAAGAAAAAAATGTCCTCACCTTACTACTGCTCATAAGAAGGCTAGACTGAACTTTGTAGAAAGCCATTAACACTGGACTGTAGAGGATTGGAAGCAAGTTATATGGTCAGATGAAACAAAAATCAACAGGATTGGCTCAGATGGCAAGAGATGGGCATAGAAAAAAGCAGAAGAGGGCTTGAATGATAGATTGATACAAGAAACAGTGAAGTTTGGGGGAGGCTCTTTGATGATGTGGGGTTGTATGATATGGAAGGGGTTGGAATGACATGCAAGATTGATGGTAGAATGGACACTAATCTCTACCTACAGATTATGAAGGAGGAACTTTAGCAGACTTTGGAGTATTATAGCAAAACTCCAGATAATATTATCTTTCAGCAAGATAATGACCCCAAGCATACAAGCAAAAGAGCCAAGGAGTGGTTTGCTGGGCATGGGTTTGAGATCATGGTGTGGCCAGCTCAATCTCCAGACCTTAATCCCATAGAAAATCTATGGTTTCTTCTCAAGAGAAAGCTGGCAGAGTATCTAGAGCCAGCAAAGGGAATAACTGAACTTTGGGAGAGAGTACAAGCAGAGTAGGAGAAGATAAAGGTGGCAGAGTGTCAGAGATTAATTGAAAGCATGCCCAGAAGGTTTCAGGAGGTGATCAAAGCCAAGGGAGGATACACTTCATACTAGTTTATGATATGTTTAATATTAGCAACAAAACTGTTGCAATGACATAACTGACTTAAAGTGGAGATATTGGGATAGCCACCAGAGTAAGATCACATGACCCTGGTGAGTGATTTGTAGCCAAGAGTATTTACTATATTTGGTGTCATCAAAGCTAGATGGAATTCCCACAAGTGTTTGCAGTGCACTTCACACACTGCATTAGGATTAGTCATTGTAATGGTTTTGTTGCTCAGTGTACATGTGTTACTTTGACATTGACTTGATGCTTACATTTGATATGTAATATTTGACCTGATTGTCTCACTTTGACACTTGATATCAGTGCAGCTATCTCCAATGTGCAGCACCTGTCATCAAAGTTCACTCATCCAGTCCAGATTTACTTATTTGTTTTATCCTCTGTATATAAACTCTGTAACTCTGTCATATGCACCTCAGTATGAATATCAACTAAATTCCTCTCCTCTCATGCTCAGTCCCCTCCTTCCTCTCAACCTCTGTCCCCTCTACTCTCCTTTACCTCTAAACCTCTGAAATTGAGGACCTGAGTTTTGATAAGGGCACAACACACAAGCCCTGTGCCAAGTCCTCACTATCAACCCCAACTCTGCTCCTATGGCAACTCTGGACATCTTGGACTTTGCATCAGAGGATCAGACTTTGACATCTGCTCAGACTTGACATTTAGCTACACTACAAAAGTATCAAACATTGTGATACTTTTTGGAGTCAGTTAGTGTTTTGTTCACAATTTAAACCTGTCCTAAATCCTGAAATGTCAGTGATAATTGGATCCCCTATAATGTAAACACCATGTCATAGTCCCCCGTGTCATTGGTTGTGTCAACCAAGCGGAGTCTGAAAATTAGTCGCCCAGTCACGATTGGTCGAGACCGGTCAAACTAACCGACTCCTGCGCACCGCGGTGCTACTGCTCAGCCGCTGCACATTATACCAGTTCATCTATCGAACGGAGTATTCCTGTATGGCCATCACCCTCAGAAGGAACACTTTGACAAAACTTTTTATTCTTACCACATTATTGGCAGGGTTTTTTCTTCTTTTCTCCTCATCTGACACAACTCCATCTTCTATATCTGAGTACAAGGGGTACAACGTGATCGAGCGAGTCACTGGACGGAAAATTCTAAATGCTCAGAAACACAAATCACTACAACGGAGGATGGGCAGGGACGCCAGACCCGACATACTCGACGACCTGATATCAGCTGGTGCCAGTAACTTTTGGGAGCAGTTCCAGGTACCGTTGTGAGTCCAGAATCCTTAATTTTCATGTTTGAGATGTCATTGACCTCTGCGTCAGCATCACCGCCAAGGAGACTAGCCATGCCGATACTCAGGGCGTCCTCAGCGCAGTAGAAGAGCTTCTCTCTCTCAATGGTTGGGTCGCCGCTTACTGCCCTACCCTCGTTCGCCCTTTCGGACAAAACAAGAACATCGACGAAGATGCCTATGACGACCTCGCCAAAGACGATCGACTCTACTACATAGCACTTGCCATTCATTCTGCCGATCATTTTCTTGTAGATCAACTCGCCGTGATAGTTCAACTAGCAAAACGTCTCGGTACATCCAATTTGTTCGTCTCAATGTTGGATTATGGCTCCACCGATTCCACTCCCACCCTCACAGATCTCTGTGAAGCGGTGTTGACACTTCTCGGTGTACCCTTTAGAATCCACCGCGTTCCATCGATGACGGAGAATCCTGCAACTGCGTATTACCCTGCGGAAGAGGCTTACATGCGAAACCTTGCATTAGAACCACTGTTCGAACTGCACGAAAAGAGGCAAATGGCCTTCGACCGTGTCATCTGGCTCAAGGGATTCACTTGCCCCAACGATATTCTGGAGACGTTAAGGGTAAGTATTGCGAACGAAGCCGCAATGATATGTGGGATGGACTGGGCTGAGTCGGGCGGGCAGTTTATCTTTTCCGACAGGTGAGATTGTAAACCAGATGATTAAAAACGCATGCGTCCTTAGCACTATTCTCGACTTAGGTGGCGTACTCGAGATATCCGTGGCGATCAATTTCGGCAATCTAAGTCTTCATCAAAACCTGATGCCGTTCCCCCCCGAGATAAGATCGGAGCTTCTCGATACACTCAACACCTCCCCTTTCAAGTTTTCTGTTGCGAAGCCGGCACGCACATCGTAGATCCTGCTCAATCTTACTACAAGGGTTTGAGGTATCGCTATGGCTTGGATTTTCACAATTCGTCCTCTTCAGACCCCCCACCTCAACGCCCCTCGGGTGCACCTTGTCTGGACAGCAGTCAGGCATGGTTCTGTAGGGACCTTTGGGTCACCAAAGCACTGGAGGGTGTTCAGGACGACGAAGGGTCTGACCCTGCTTTCCGCTACATGCAATCAAAACCAACTACTCGAGTCAATCATCGCCGTCAGGTGCCTAACACCCCTGCGGACCCCGATGCCAATGCAGGATCGGACTTTGACGCCATGCCAGATTCTGAGCTTCCTCTGGAGGTGCTTCCAGCCACCCGGCTGACCGTACCAAACTCGGCATACACGCCAGCTCGCATCTTGGTCAACCCACGATGTGTTACAACATATGCGGGTGTAAGCCACACTCGACTGGCATTGGACCTATTTGGTACTGGAGACGACGATGGACCACAGGGCAACGCGACCAAGAACGTGCTCGATGATTGGGAGGGCGCGCCAGAAAGCTTTGTCTGCCAAGAACAACGGTACGCTAACTTCTCGCCCACATTCAAGGCCAGCAATAATTTACCTGTTGATTCATAGTCAAACTGGAGGCCGGGTTGCAGCAAAAACGCAACGCTTGCTTGGCTTTTCTATTCACGATGAATTAGCTTCGAGGGCTACCTAACTGGACAGCAATCGAGTGTAAACTACTACATAGATTCGATCACTATCGTACTCTTTGCTTCTTGCCAAACCCCTTGAAAGCCAAACCATCGTCCGAGTCATCGTCGACAATGATATGTCGTCGTTTACTTCCTCTTGCGGGCAAATTAGGCACGGGGTTTATCTTTCCTGTTTGAGACCCTCCTACATTCCCTTGGGAGTCCACATCTGGCACGGAGTCTTCCTCATCCGAGTTTAAAAACAGCTTCTTGGCTGCTGCCTTCCCCTTTGATTTCACCTTTTTAGTTGTCTTCACAGCTGGTATATCAGAGTCAGCGCCATCTGATTCTAAGACAGTGGGAGCGCGCCGCTTCTGAGTGCCCGCCAGTTGGGAAGGAGCGAAAGTCTCCTCATCGTTCGCAGCGGTGCCATCCTTCCAGTAACCTGTTATGCGATGAGGGGAACTCGGGATCAGGAAAGTATCTATGACATACCTGAGCCTATACCATAATCATGTTCAGTCCTAGCCACAAGCTCGATAGGAGCACGCGATGAAGGTGTTGGTGTCTAAGGAACGCTGTTTGAGAGACAGTCACAACTGTCAACAACACCTACCTTCTTAAACTTTTTGAAATTGAGTCGACCATCATAGGTGCGCGCCGTAGCTACATGACAAGAACTCCGGCGAAAGACGTCCAAGTCAATCACCACCATAAAGTTCCCCCGCAAGTTCCTGGCCTCGCAGTCAAAGTCTCCGAGGATTTCCCATGCCTGTTCATCTTCTGCGCGACGTATATCCGGTTTCGAGATACGAAGATTATTGAATTCTCGATCAAATTCATCCTCTGCCGATTTCTTCTTGCTCTTCTTCGACGCAAGGGCAGTTAGGAAAGCTGGATCAGTGTCCATCCGATGACTCTGAGCAATTTCAGCCTTGGTGGATTTCGATGGCGGTCCACGACTCATTCCAGAATCTTGCACAACATCCACATGCGGCTCCTGGGCGTCTTGCAAATGACCACTCTCCTCCTCTTCCTCAGCCACTACATCGAGGCCCCGTGGAGGAATGGCCACTTGGGAATGCAGTGGTCGCGAGTCACTTTGCGTGAAGCTCTCACCACCCTGAGCTGGACCAACAGAATCCCTCATCGCGGTGTCATTGGTCTCATGTACGTCATGTGAATCGACGAACATTTTGTCCGGATCACTTGCATCGAAAAGTGCCTTGAATTTCTTTAGCGAAGGTTCCTGGCTCCGCTCGTCTTCCGCGATGAGCTCCTCAACTGCAGGTGCTGCTGGTGCAGGTGTGCGACGTTTTAACTTAGACAACCGTGTCATTTCAGGAAGCTGGAACGACATTCAACGTTGGTCTGTTTTGGTGGATATGAATAGACGTACTGGGGGAAGAGAGTATCCCTTACTTTCCGCCTGGGGCTCCTCCTTCAGGTTGGACACGACAGGTTCTTCCGAACGACCCGTCGTTGACGAGGGCCGGACACGCCGAATGAGATCCTGGACGCGGTCAGATCGGACGATTATGGTTAACAACGTAGGGGAAAGTAGTACCTTGCTTGGCGGAGGAGGGATAGACAGGCCATACAGCATAGGAGGGAGCAAGGGCGGGGATGACTTGCGACGAATATCGGTTGACTCTGTGGGTGCCCGTTCTGGGGTAGCAAGCAGCGACGGCTCATTTGGATGGGTATTCGGTACAAAATTAGGAAGAGGGGACTCGCACTCAGCCGGCGCACCTATAACAAGTATTAGAAAACCGAGACAAGGCATAGAGCAACCCCATCTTGACCTTGACTCGAGGAAGTTTCACTGATTAGCGAGACGTCAGCGTTGATCACGGCATTGATCAACGTATCCAGACCAACGAGCGGCAACGAGAGACTGTATTCTGAAATAAGTACCCTAACACGATGGTGCAGAACATCACATGTACATACCTTTGAGCCCCGGCGGTCATCTCCCGCCACTTATCCGCACCGACGGTAGCCTGCACTACAAGCTCCCGGGCTAAGATGACAACTTTCAAACCAACCTCGTCTATTTTCCTTTTGGCCTTGCCCAGCATCTGTCTCCACTTTGCTGTCCCATTCGTCAGGGGGAAACATTCGTACTCGCCGTCGCCACGAATGATCAACTCCCTTGTATCGCTGTCTACCTGTCCTTCCCCGTCACCTAGTAAAACGAATCGATATCCTTTCAGGAGATGAAGTCTCTCCTCGTTCGGCTCCCAAAACTTGAAAGACTTGAGCGATGACGGCAGAGAAGGAGAGAAGATTGGTCTGTACTTGCTCTCCAGGGGAGGGACGAAGGACTGCTCCAGCGGAGCCAGTTTGAAGGGATGGCTATCGTCAGACGTGGTTCCCAGGCGAACAACCTCTTGCAGCCACTCCACTTTCACGAGTTGAGTAGCCGAGAGCAGGGACGTAGCCAATGGGATGGTAAGTTCATACTTGGGTGTGAGATGATGCGTCGCAGACGAGTCCGGAGAGGTTATCAGACTTATGCCTAAAATTATCACTATAACTCAAGAATACATGAGGTAAGATAGAATACTCACCCAACGAGGCACAGTCTTCGCTTGATATAGATGGTAGAGACCGTGCAGGAGGAAGGAAACATGCTATACGTCGCCAATGCACCCTGCCATTTCATCAGAGAAGGAGGGCGCTATGAACCGAGACAACACCCACGCGACGGATATCCCCACCACAATATTAATCTTATCCCCAGACTCGAGTTGGCAAGAAGACGAGGGATTCACGATGATAGGTTGACCGTCCCGATCAATCGACATTGGTTTGTCCTTTGCATTGTGTATCTCTAACGTCGGGATAAACGACGGGCTGGACTGAGGTGTACACAGTCACGCAGAACACCACTCCATTCACTAGCCTTGGCACGTACCACGTCTTCTTGCGTACAAGGACCCACCGTGAACTCGCAATGGTCGCGGGATATCTTCTTGCTGTTCACTACCAGCGGTTTGTCTTTACGGCCGAGAGAAACCTTGCGACCAGTCTTTAGCAACTTTGTCCCTAGGACCGAATAGTTGCAGAGAACGGGGGATGTATCGTCGGATTAGACTCACTGGTGGTAGTTAAATCCCCAGCCCCAGAATCGAAAGGCCCTGTCAGTAACCACATACGCAGAGGACGCTGCTGAAATATGCAGATCTCGCTGTCGTGCGCGCCACGGTCAGAGTCAGCGATGCATTGGCGAACTTAAAGTGCACACGTGACACGTAGTGAGTTGACTAAGGTTATTTAGCTCCTAAGCGTCCCCCCTGCGTATTCATAACGAAATTGCCGAAAAATACTTTACAGAGCAGTTATAAGAATCTGTTTCTGTCAAAAAAAGTCCCTGTATAACTCAACCGACAGTCTAACAACAGCCCGGATTACGACTGCATCGGATGCGCCTGCCCAGACGACCCTGTACAATCACCATCAGCCCTTGGACCAGTGTATGACTGCAGCCATTGCAATGGAGAGCAATACGCGCCTTGTGCACCCGCACCCTCTGCGGGGGTTCCGCAAGTCGTTTGCATTGTTGTAGGATAATACCCGGGATAGGCGTATGACACCGGATACGGAATCTGCTGGGGTGGTACTTGGCACATTTGATACGACCAAGATCCACTCGCGTACATCGATGGCTGATAGTGATAAGGTGGCATATACACGGATGCAGGAGCGGGTGTCGATGCTGAAGTGGAGGAACTAGAGGAAGCCGATACGGTGGACGGGAAAGTTGCAACATGAAGCGTAGGGGTTGCATCCTTGCTCCGCTGAGGTACCGCTGCATGATGGACACGTGAAGCAAGATCAGATACTGCACATAACAGTACGAGGATCTCGCTCACGCTCGGGCGCAGGCTCAGATGGCTTCTGCATGACAGTCTGGCCGTCAGTCTGACCGAACATGACGCTACCCCACTTGAATTCTCGCTTGACACCCCTATCCCAGAGCACCTCGATGGATTTGGTCTCTTCGATAACGCGGACTAGCGAGACTTCAAAAACTCCAGCGCTCACGCGAATCTTGATTCGAGACATTGATGGAAGCGCAAGCAGCTCGTTTCGGATCTTGTCCTGCTTGTTTGCCTTTTTCGCAGCTGCGACGGCCTAGCAGCGGCATAAATCACGGGAGGAATCAAACCGCGTTTCCAAATGCTTACTGGGTTATGTTGGTTGCATAGCACCTGCACTTCGTTCTTCTTGATGGTTTTCAGCACATGAGGTTCCACATCTCTGGTGGGTTGTGCCAACTCCACGGGTGTCACCGCAGATGGCGAAGGCCCTCCACATGAGTGAGACACATCAGAGGGAGCCGGTTGCACATCCACCAAAATGACTTCCTTCTCAACCTCGCGCAGCACAGTGTACGAAACACCGTTTTGCCCTCCTCTCGCACAGGACACGTGGAATGACTTGGTACACTTTCCCTTGGTGCACTGAATAGGCGCACCATGTCCCTTTTGTCGTCCTTTGGAACAAGCAGAACATTTCTGAAACACATTAAATGAATCCGATACGGGAAAATGGTATCCTACCAGATTCCATCTGTCCTTCACAATTGCGTCCACCCCGAATATTCTGGACTCCCAAACATGCGACCCATCAGGGAGGACCTCTGCAGTCTCCACTATATCAACCCATGTCTCGGGCACTACCTTTGCACATTCTTCGTGCGCCATCCATTTGGTGGCATCGCAAATAGACGACAATGATTCAGGGAGCTCCTTCTTTCCCATAGGTGGGTCTTGAACACGCAAAAGACCATCATACGACATGTCCACGCATAAGCAGCAGGGAAAAGCTTCTGGTTCTGGAGGCCTAGGTCCGAGTTTGAGTGTTACAGAAACCTTGGAAGATGGGACAGAGCTAGAGAATCCGAGTTCGGCTATGGGCTTTTGGCGCTTTCGCTTCGGTGCTCCATCACCTTCTTCAGCCTTCCTCTTCGAAGATGGTGGTTGCCAAGTAGGGGGATGAGGCATTTCTGTTTCGCGTTCATGCATGTCCCGCAGAAGTTGATCAACATCTATACGAACGCTGACGATTCCTTAGACTAGAAGTTGCAAGATTTAAAAAGGAAATACCTGTCTGGCACGCATTGACATGCTTTCGCTCTGCGACCCAGTTCAACCCAGCTCTCTAGTGCGAAGTTGACGCTCTCTGCACAATTAAACCCAAGATTGAATCCGGCATGATAACCGCGGGGATAAGTGATGATGAACTCATGTTCTCGCTGAACGACGAAGTTTGGTCGGCACGAAGACTGGGCTAGTAACGTCGGTGATGCAAGGAAGGATTTATGTCGCAAGAATTGCGGACACTGGGATGTATCCTTGGGGAAATAACCTATCCTGCCAGTGTCAGAAACTTGACACAGTGAATGATAAAGACCGCACTCTTCATCGTTGCCTCGAGAGCGGCAGCTCGTCCCTGGGGTACCGCGTACCAGAATTTTGGGGCGCCGAAATGAATGTAGTTGATACTGAAAAGATCCATGTCCTCGACGTGCCATGCAAACGTAGCTCTCCACATCCCAAAGTACAAGTAAGGCAAGTTCACCCCCGGAAGCCCGTTCAAAGAGGAGGGGAGGAGACGGGAAAGGAAGGAGGGGAGATGGGCGACATTCCAAATTTTGGTCTCGTCAGTGTACAGTGAACCTTGAACGAGAAACTCAGCTACATACTGAACGCGGCCGATTGAAACGCACCTTGCGAGTCGGCACCATACCAAGCAGGACGCCCGAATCCACAATTTCGCCAGTACTGGCGCTCAAGCTTTTGACAGAACTCGGTCGTGTAGTCTTCGGGAGTGGTACCCGGAGGTAACCAGTCCTTGTTGGGGTCGAAAACTTGAATGAAAGCAGCATCCTTGGCAGCGCGAGCAGCCTGCTGAGCCTCACGTGCTTCACGGGTCTGCGATCGTTTGCCTTTTTGCTTCGGTTTTTCCTCTGTCTGATCGGCATCAACATCGGCGAAATGGTCAGCATCATCTTCTGCGGCGGCTTCATTACCCCCATTTTCCTGAGAGGTTGTAGACGGGCGATCGACATCGGCAGCTGGTGTGCCAGGAATGCCAACGCTTGTAGGCGGAGACAAGTACTCGTTGCGGGGTTCATTGGTAATCATTTCCGCAGACAAATCAGTTTGCTCTTCTCTGATTGCGGAGCGAGGTACGCCTTCCGGCTCCACGGACTCTACTTTGCAGCTGGGAGCTCTTGGATGAGCTCTTGTTGGTCGGGGACAGCCGCGGGTGCCGCGAGCATGGAGGCCGATGTCATCGATGCCAGGGGCGCGAAATTCCTCTTTGTTGCAAAGCTCTGCCCACTCACGAACGCTCATGACCCTGCGTTTCTCCATGTTTTCCTGGCGGAATAAACCACCACGGCCTGCCATGTGTTGCTCGATGGGGGATCTAATTTTGATTTTTGCGAGTTGATTCTTGACCGGAGGCAACGCGTCGACCCTAGGGGCGATGAGAACCTTTGACACGCGTTGAGGGGGTGGTACTCACCATTCCTTTGGGGGGATGACCTTTACGATGCCACTTTTGAGCCCCCAGCGCTCGATCTTTGTCATGTAACCCTCGAAGTCGGCAAACTCGTCCATGGTGGGCTTAAAGACGGGTATCCCGCGGTGCGCAAGGGGGTCATCTTCGGGGTGGAGCCATAGCCGTACATCGGAAATGGGAGAGGGGGGTAGATGGGCGCCTTCTGAGCCGAAAAAGTGGTCGGGCTGGACAGCGGTTGCAGGGGCGGGCGGGGTGACGGATCTGGACGGGGTAGGGGAAGACGTGTGGCCGTTGGACATCGCGTGCTGGCTGTTCTCGGAGGGGGAGGGGCAGCGACGTTGACGAGGGCGACAAGCGGGGGGTTGTCTTCGTCGCGGTGGTCGTCGGCGACGGTCAGGGAGACGGCGGGATGAACAAGTGTGCGATATAGCAAGGATCCCTCTCGGGCGCTTGTCCTCTCGCGTGTCGCTAAGCCAGAGCTTTCATTCGGCAATTCCCGCACGGTTGATTAGGTAATCTAGAGTCATGCTTATGTAATTATCCAAGGACCTCCAGGCAGTATTGCCGCTACAGTGAGTTCAGCGTCTCGTTTCCAACACCCCTGGTACATCAACTCGGCGAATTGTGATGATCTGCTCGTGCAATCACATACCAGGCGGTTGAGTGTAGTGGCATCGTGCGTCTCTTGCCTGCCTTGTAAGAATATTTTTCGTAGCAAGGCAATTGACGTCGGATGTGAGCAAGTGGGAAACCATACCTTGGTCTTGACAATGTCGCCAGTACCACATCTGATGAGCATGGCCGACCTCACTGGCCCGCAGATTCTTCGTATGGTCAGCCATGCACACGCCCTCAAGCAGATCTCTCTCCCCTGGCTCGCCCCGCAGTCCCGGGGCCAGAAAAATGCGCGTCTGCGCATGCCCTCGCAGTCCCTCTTCAACAAGTCGATCGCCCTCGTCTTCTCAAAGCGCAGCACGCGCACGCGGGTCTCTGCAGAGACCGCCGCCGTCCTGCTTGGTGGACGTGCCCTCTTTCTCGGCCGCGAGGACATCCAGCTCGGCGTGAACGAGTCCCCTCGCGACACCGCCCGCGTCCTCGGTGGCATGTGCCAAGGTATCTTTGCCCGTGTCGGTGACCACGCAGAAATCGAGGTGAGCTCTGTCAATTCGCGTTCCATCTGTACAGACACCTTTGCAGGAACTCGCAAAATATTCGCCCGTCCCCGTCCTCAACGCCCTCTCTTCCCTCTGGCATCCCACTCAAATCCTTGCAGACATTCTCACCCTGCATGAGCATGCTCACCTGTTCGATCCGACGCAGATTCCTGATCCCGGCCCAAATAGGCCGCTCCCCTCCCTCCGCCCCCTCACAGTGGCGTATGTCGGTGACTCGGCCAACGTCCTGCACGACATGCTCGTCACGTACCCGCGTCTTGGCCATAAGCTCCGTGTCGCATCCCCGCCTCAGCCCGTGTACCAATGTCCCAAGGCCGTGTGGGATCGTGTCACAGAGTTGGGGTGCGACAAGGACATTTGGTGGGGAAGCGACCCACGCGAAGCCGTCAGGGATGCCGACGTCGTCGTGACTGACACTTGGTGAGAAAGAAATGCATTTCCGCTCCCCGGAGTCATCAATTGTTGTTTCCGCAGGATATCTATGGGACAAGAGGCAGAAAAGGAGCAACGTCTCAAGGACTTTGCAGGCTACCAGGTCACCGAGGCACTTTGCCGGGAAGGTGGTGCCAACCCCAATTGGAAGTTCCTCCATTGCCTGCCACGGAAAAAGGACGAGGTCGACGACGAGGTGTGTTCAATGCAGTGTAGTCAGCTCCCGTGACCGACTGTGTCCTAGATATTTTATGGCTCGCGGTCCTTGGTCTTCCCCGAGGCGGACAACCGAAAATGGACCATCATGGCCGCGTTCGAGTACGTCTTTCCGAAACACCTTGCGGTCTCCTCTGATTCTCGTCCGCTTCAGTCTCCTGTTTGGAAAGTGGGATCTGACTGGCGAGCGTAAGACATCCTGGTAAACGTAGTGTGTACATAGAGCAATATCAGAAATATGCACAGCCACTACTTGCAAGCTTCGCATCCAACCATCCAAATGGCCTCGCAGGCGGCTGCTGCGGTGGTCGTCGACTCGGCAGTGATGAAGATTCTGCATGCGCATAGTTTCACCCGCACTTCCACACAGGCAATGTCCGTGCTCTCCAACTTGTTGACTAGATATCTTCTTCTCGTCGTGTCCGCGTGTGGCCAGTTCTCTGAGCTCGCGGGGCGATCAAGCTTGTCTGCTCACGACGTGGTCGCATGTCTTGAAGAGCTTGGGACCAACTTGGATGAGCTGGCTGAATACTGCAGCACAGAGGGGGTCGAGCTGGCGAGGTATGCGTCAAGCAGTGCCAAAAGACTCGATGATCTCGCAGATTTCAGAGGTATGAGCCACTTGGTTGATCTCACGCTTATCAACTCGTCTTGCTCTGCAGGCTACCTCGAAGAAGGATTCGATGCAGGTGGGGATCCCATCCCCCTTAATTATGCACCACTCGTCGAAGATGTCTCCTCGGTCATCGACGTGGAGGACTATGAAGAATCTGACAACGAACCGAGCGATGCCCACGGATCGGTCCCAGTTGCGCCTGTTGACCGATATGCAGAACCATTGTCGTATCGCGAGCATCCCATGGCATCCTTCATGCCTGATTTTCTACCCCCGTTCCCCGATGCATCCCAGCCGCGGTCCCCCTCACCCGCACCCGCACCCAACACAGTCAAATTGGAACGACCCCCATCACCACTGCCCCAACATATTACCTCGATCAGTGCCGGAGACTATCTCCTCCAGGTGCCATACTCCGAGTCCGTACTGGCTAGCACACCATCGTGGCACCTACCATCCCAAACCTCTGCAACACGACCATCCAAGCCACCACCCCCTCGCTTACCTACTCCATCGACCCAACAAGCGCTTTTGGCTGCCTACCACCATATACTAACGCACCCTGTCTCTCAGCCAGGGCCACCTAACCCCGCAAAACACAAGGTTGCAATGGCCCTTCTCTCCCAAGTTCAACATAACACTCGATGGGACACGCCATCGACTCTTTACGGGAACGTCGTCCCGTGTCCCCCTCGCGTCGCGTCCATTGGACCATCATACCCCATTGCCCATAGTGCATTAGAGGACATGCGTTCAGGAAAAGATATCGACAAGGAGTCCGAGAAAAGATTGATGCTTCCACCTGCGCCTCCTCGACCCGTCTTTACCAACGACAAACCGGTGTACCTTGCTTCACAACAGGCATCCAGATTACCTGAACTTGCTCGTCAAGTTCTGCCTGTATGTATGGTTACTTCGCCGTGTGTGCCTCCGCTGAGATTGGATGTATAGGGGCCCGTACTGTCGCGTACGACACGCCTCACGCATCCTCCGGTTCTACAGCGAGGATCGCAAAAACTGTACTACGGGCAAGGCGTCCCAGCTCCCTGGAATTCCTCGCTGAGCATGTCTGCCGGGCAAGGCGGAAAAGGGGGAGAAGACGGGGGCACGACCAACGGGCAAGACGCATCGTCGTTCACGCTCCCAGATGCGCAGATGTTTGCGACATGGGATTACGAGGCCAAGCAGTACAATGAACCTTTGGGGGCTGGTCGACGGGGGAAGTCTGTGACGCCGATCGTTTCGCTGTCGTCGCTCAGTAGGCCGTCCAAAGTAGGGACTTGACTTGTGTGTTAGCACCAATGTTAGGGAACGTGCCGAACAGTGTCTTTATGGAACGACGGCGCTAATGTGGCCTTGATTCTTGCCATGTATTGGACCGTCTTGCCATTTCTCCTTGCTCTGTATCTCAGCGTAAATGGGGCCAAGTCCCGCAAGCTATCGCCCTCTGGCGCTGTGACGGCGTTCGTGGTCGGCTCTGCAGTGATGTCGACACACGTACGCGCAGTGGGCGTCTCTCTCGTGGTGTTCTACATGTTGGGATCCAGAGCGACCAAGCGTGAGTCATGGCACGTCTTCACTGCGCCAGCGGTTTGACGGGCTCGTAAGAGGGCAAGCAACGCAAAGCTCAGCTCGAGGCGGGGTACCAGGGCTCAGGCTACCGCACCGGCTGGCAGGTCCTCTGCAACAGCCTCGCGGCGTTCGTCGCCTGCGTGATATGGAGCGTCGAGTTTACCCCAGACGTGTTTCCCTGGTTCTTGCTTGCGCAGGCTCTCCATACTTCTCCCGGCCCTGGCGTGTACGACGGCGACAGCTGGTGCCCCACGTCGCCTGCCATAGCTGGTGGCCTTTCCCGTGCGCTCATATTTGTGACTCTGGGGTGCGTCTCTCACATCGCGCGCGACTGATCTTACGACGGCCTCTCAAGCCAATTTGCCTGCTGCCTCGGGGACACCCTCGCGTCGGAACTGGGCATCTTGTCGAGCTCTCCACCCGTCCTCATCACGACCTTCAAGACGGTGCCCGCAGGGACGAACGGCGGGATCTCTGTCGGAGGCACGATCGCGTCAGCCATGGGTGGGTGCATCGTCGGGCTTGCCCAGTTCGTGAGCCTGGTCGTGGAAAACGGCGCATGCAGAGCCGAGTGGACGAGTCTGCTCCCCGCGCTGGTTGGCTGGGGCTCGGCCGCGGGAGTCCTTGGGTCGATGGTGTGCATCGATTTTTCTCTGCTCCTGTGGCTACCATATGACACGACCCAGCTCGATTCGTTCCTTGGAGCGACGCTGCAGCGCACGCGCTACTCTGCGGACAAGAAGTGGGTTCTGCAGGACGAATCGGTGCCTGGCACGAACGAGTCTATCAAGGTGATCAGCGGGATCAACGTGTTGACCAACAACCAGGTTCGGCTGTCGTCCAGGCTCCAGGTTGGGTCGTGCTGACCGCGCAACAAGGTCAATCTGGTGTCGTCCGTCGTCACGGCACTCGTCGTGGCCGCTGTCGCCTGAGGCGAGATAGAGATAGAGATTTATAGCAGCGGCATATATACTTGCTGGATTAGGGCAACTCACTGAGATCTTGCTCACGTGTGTCCTCCGATGTATGAGCCCAAAACTTCCGCGCCCGTCTGTCTCCACCCACCCTCACGGCCATGGCGGAGCAGCCTTCAGAACACCCACCCAAGCGCGACGTGCAGAACCACCACCTCTTCGAGTGTGCTTGGGAGGTCGCTAACAAGGTCGGCGGGATCTACACTGTCATCAAGACAAAGATCCCCGTCACCGTCGCAGAGTATGGTGACCGATACACGCTCATTGGCCCCCTCATGTACAAGACCGCCCCCTTGGAGGTCGAGGCCCAGGAGCCCGCAGATCCCGCCCTGTCAGCCGCGCTGGACAACATGCGTGTCCAGGGCATCAAATGCCTCTACGGCCGCTGGCTGATCGAGGGCGCCCCCCGCGTGCTCTTGTTCGACATCGGCAGCGCATTCCACCGTCTCGACGAGTGGAAAACAGACCTCTGGAATCTGGCTGGCATCCCGTCCCCACCCCACGACACCGAGACCAACGACACGATCATCTTTGGATACCTCGTCGCCTGGTTCCTCGGCGAGGTGTGTGTCTTGATCCGTCGGATGCCACGTCGCTCCACTGACCGACTTCGCCCGGTGCAGTACGTCTCGCACCAGCTCCACACCGCCGTCGTGGCCCACTTCCATGAATGGCAAGCCGGCGTGGCTATCCCGCTATGCCGGAAGCGCCATATCGACGTCACGACCGTGTTCACGACCCACGCGACCCTCCTCGGTCGTTACCTCTGTGCAGGGAATGCCGATTTTTACAACAACCTGCAGTACTTTGACGTCGACCACGAAGCGGGCAAGCGCGGCATATACCACCGCTACTGCGTCGAGCGTGCGTCCGCACACTGCGCAGACGTCTTCACGACGGTGTCGGACATCACGGCCTATGAAGCAGAACATCTCCTGAAGCGCAAGCCAGACGGGATCGTGCCCAACGGGCTCAACGTCGTCAAGTTTCAAGCGATACACGAGTTCCAGAATTTGCATGCGACCGCCAAGGCCAAGATCCACGAGTTCGTGCGGGGTCACTTTTATGGTTACTACGATTTCGATCTCGATAATACGCTCTACGTCTGTCCTCTGCTGTCGATCTTTTGACGTACGTTGCTGAAATGCCAAAAGATGTTTACTGCCGGTCGTTACGAATATCGAAACAAGGGGGTGGACATGTTCATCGAAGCTCTAGCGCGTACGGAGGATTCGATAGCCACGTATCCTGCGCTCTGACGTCGTTGATGACAGGTCTGAACTACCGCCTTCAGCAATCCGGTTCAAAGACGACCGTCGTTGCGTTCATTATCATGCCCGCTGCAACCAACTCTTACACGGTCGATGCTCTCAAAGGGCAGGCGGTCATGAAGCAATTAAAGGACACCGTGACCGAAATACAAAACCGAATCGGTGCACGATTGTTTGAACATGCTGCAAGGTATCACGGGTACGTGCTATCGACGACTGATGCACAATGTCTTGGATGTAATCACCTGACTTTCGCAGGGAGGGCAAAATGGAGCTTCAACCAGATAGCCTCTTGTCCGCCGAGGATCAGGTACTGCTAAAGCGACGGATATTTGCACTCAAACGCAGCTCATACCCTCCGATTGTCACACACAACATGGCGGACGATGCCAACGACCCCATTCTGAACCAGCTTCGCCGCGTCAAGCTGTTCAATGCGCCCACTGACAGGGTCAAGGTGATTTTCCACCCAGACTTTTTGAACTCGAACAATCCGATCTTGGGCCTCGACTACGAAGAGTTCGTGAGAGGCTGCCACCTTGGTGTGTTCCCGAGCTACTACGAGCCATGGGGCTACACGCCAGCAGAATGCACTGTCGTGAGTAATGGGTCCAATGTTGATGTTGATCATGTGGCTGATGGGAAGATCAGATGGGAGTGCCATCTGTCACGACGAATTTGTCTGGATTTGGGTGTTTCATGCAAGATCTCATTGAAAGACCGGAGGACGAAGGATGCTATATTGTGGACCGGCGGATGCAGTCCGTCGAAGAGTCTGTTAACAGCTTGACCAGTTTCATGTTCGCATTCACTAACAAGACGCGGCGACAACGGATTAACCAACGGAACCGGGTAGAGCGATTGAGCCCGCTGCTGGACTGGAAAAACCTCGGCATCGAATACTCCAAATCGAGACAGCTGGCGCTAAGGCGGGCATATCCCGATGCCTTCCTGAATGCGAACGGCGAGGTGGACGACGAAGACGGAGACTGGTTCGGGGCGAGCATTGAGCGATTCCTGCCAATGTCTGCGCCTGCGAGCCCCCGTCTACGCATGTCGGGGATTGCCACGCCAGGTGACATGGGAACGTTGACCGAAGAGGTGCGCCGTCCAGGGCAGGGGTAGCTGACCTGCGCTGACGACCGTCCAGATGCAGCAACTGAACACGAGTGACTATCGTGGGTACAACTGGCCACGGACGGCCGAAGAGGAGGAGGATGGGTATCCCTTGTGAGTGGCTGTCCTTATCAAGGTTTTGACCCTCCCATGTTCATTTCCGCTTTGCGTAGCCCGCTGGTGATGAAGGTGCGTTCGCGCGCAGGGTCTGGGGTGAGCACGCCTGGTGTGGGCGTGTCCAGGAGCTTGAGCGAGAGGGATCTGCAAAAGGCAGACGCTGCGCTGAACGAGGTGAACGTGGCCAGCGAGGACAAGGCGTGAACTCGCTAATTGCGTTCGGACTAGTGTATCTACTGCTTAGACTACGAGTAACAGTAACCTTGCGGGATCTCCCGGCTGCACCCGAACTCTGCCATCAAGTTTTTTCATCCTCGTCTTTCTTCCACATCATCGTCCTCGTTGACCCCGACAGCGACAGCGCCCTCACCGACGTCGTGCGTGATCCACAGGTACCATGAGCGCACCGCGTCCGACGATGAAGACGATCCAGAAGCGCTTCTACCGCGCCGTCTCGGCCCCCTCGACGTCGGCTAGCGCGATATCCAGGGTGCGCTCCAACTCGGCCCCGTCTTCCCGCTCCCTGTACACAGCGAACCCGTCTTCGGGTCCCCTCGCTTTCTTTGACTCGCCACCACCGCCGCCGCCGCCGAGCTCTCGCCCGGGCAATCCCCACATCCTCTCCACATCGCGCCTCCCCGTCAAGGCAGAGGGCGAGGCCTCGACGAGTCCGCATTCGCACAACTCGCCGCATGGCCATGGCCAGACGTCCGGTCAGCCGCCCTTTTCGCTCGCACTCACATCGCCACAGGCCAACTCCTCGTCTCCCCCCGTCACACCCGCGTCGCATCAGTCCACCGGCTTCTTTCCGTATTCCTCCTTTTCACCCATTCCGCTTTGCAATGTTTCCCTCTCTGATCAGTCCGACTCGCATCCGTGTGCTAAGAGGCACCGCATGCGATATCACCTTGACGTCGGTGCGTACGGCATTCCCAAACATGCCACCAGGCCTGTGAAATCAGGCATGGGAAGCTCTGGTGTCTCCACTGGGCGTTTCCTTCAGGATCTCCCCACAGAGGACCTCAGCCTCGCAGTCCAAGTAGGCGAAGATGCCTACTTCATCCGCGAGAACGCCATGGGCGTGGCCGATGGCGTCGGGGGCTGGTCTCGGACCAGCGGTACGTATACGTTGCTCTAGTTCTGTGAAACTTAACCTTGACCGGATCTTCGATGCCCTGGTAGACTCTTGCGCCTCGAAACGGTCGTCCCCAGACCCTTCACCCAGCGCTCTTTTTGCTCGTCGCTTGATGCATTATTGCTCAGCCGAAGCACTTGAGGCTGATCCTTGCACCTCTCAGCGGCGCGAGGCATCTCCGGCCCGCAGTGCCTCGCCGAGGCGCACAGGTAGCACAGCCCTGAACGATGCGTGGCCGTGGAATGCGGACGTAGATGAACTCCACGAGGAGCTGGAAGATTCGCTCCAGGACCTCGAGGATGGCTTGGACGTCCTCATGATCCTCGAATGTGCGTACGAAAAAACGCTCAGAGCGCATGTCGTAGCCGAGGAGTCGACTTCGTCACCGCAGTCACCCTCGCTTGCTTCCATTCCCGAAGATCAGCTACTTTGCGCAGGACCTGGGGATACTGTGGTTCCTTCTCTGGCTTCTTCAATACCATCTGAAAACCCTGTCGTTCCGCAGCCAAGAATGGTTCCGCTCAAGACAGGATCTTCCACTGCACTTGTCGCGGTTCTCCAGCATTCGCGACCAGTGACACCTCCCCGATCTTTTTCTTCCCGTCTTCCGGTCTTGTTCAATTTGCCAACCTCGACCAAACCCAAGTGCGACGCAGTTCTCAAGATCGCCCATCTGGGTGACTGCATGGGTATGTTAGTACGGGACGAGCACATTGCCTGGCGCAGTGCTGAGATGTGGTGGGCATTCAATACACCTGTGCAACTCGGGCCCAGTTCTTCTGCCCGACCCAGCGATGCTCAAATCCTCGAGCTCCCCGTACAGGCGGACGACATTCTCATCCTGGCAAGCGATGGACTGAGCGACAACCTGTGGGACTCGGAGGTATTAGACGAGGTGGTGCGGTTCAAGAGGTCGTTTTTGAAGGATGCAGAGCAGGGTACGGGCAAGGGGCTGCTTGGTCGGAGGACGCTCGCAGGGATGTTGAGCGAGGCGCTGTGCTCGAGGGCCCGTCGGGTATCGGAGAGGAAGGGGAAGAGTTTCGCGGATGACGACGGAGACGTGGAAGACGAGATACCGTTTGCGCGACGAGCAAGGGAACAAGGAAAGACTTTCAAGGGCGGCAAAATTGATGGTAAGCGTACATGTCTACTTGCCATGGCATTGGGTGCTCAGATGCCTCTGTAGATATCTCCGTACTGGTGGCCGTCGTGTCTCAGCAATAGACTTGGCGTCAAGCTGAGTCAGTGACTGGTTTGTGGCATTTGTACTCACTTTGCATATGTACAACATTCGTGTGTATCTCTTTGAATCATTGTATAGATAGATTGTACATGCAGACGGTGCCCTGTTATTTATCCATATCTGTCGTTAAAGTAACAGTTGATTGGTGTACATCCGACTAGCTAACGTCCATAGCCTCGCCCGTGAGAGGAGTTATCTGCTCGCTGGCGATCAGGTTTCTAATGCTCTCCTTCTTCCAAGCCGTCGTTCCCCGCCTGAACGTGTATCTACGCTCCTTTTCAGCACGCTGGTTCGGCATGACAAAGTTGCGCAGCATCTCAGTGCCCGTCGCAGTGATGACGCATGCATCGACATTCGAACCCGAACCGAGATCGTTGAAGATGCCGGCTGAAATGGCGGCCGTCACCAGATCAAGAGCTTCCTTTCTCTGTGAAGAGACGTGGCATCAGCCCCATCTCGGGTGTGAAAACGGAGGCTCCGATTACCGTCATGTCGGGCTTCCAGCTGCTCTCAAAGACGGCCATGGCCGCGAGGCTACCTGATCCCATCGTTACATATGGCAGCTTGTCCGTGGAACCGTGAGGATGGATGGTGAAGAGCTGTGGACCGGTGACGTCGACGCCACCGAGGACGAGCGCGGCGCCGACATGGCCTTGATATCTGTCGACGACAGGAGTCGGCCCTCCCCCCACCGCAAGAGGAAAAGACAGACGGACCGAAAGAGATGTTGTTTGAGCATGGTCATCGCCGTGACGACGCGGGGCTTTCTCCCCGTCGAGAGCGCGTGTAGCTCAATGTTGGACGAGATATTCGCGGTGACGAACTCGGTGTCTGCGGCGGTCCCGGCGCCGCAACAGCGAATGGACTCTGAGATGTAGTGTATCTATGTATGTATGTGCTCTGAGACGCCTTCTGGAATGCTTCAGGACGCGGAACGCACCTTTTCACAGTTCTTGTCTGCGACGATATCGCCCTCGGTTGCACGTGTGTCTGCACCGAGGATGATGCCGTCCTTGAAGACGCACCCCACGATGGTGGTGCCAGTGCTGGTCGCCTTGGGCAGCGGCAGACCCTTTTCTGCCAGAAAGTGGTTGCTGCACAAGCGTGAACACGGATCGTCGGGATCGCGAACGCGCTCGCGCTCACCGTATCGAGTTTGAGAAATCGAAACCAGACGGCCTGTACACGCTGTCCATGGCGGCTGGTGTGGAGGTGGAGGTATGAGGCGTACACTTGCGCGTCGCGGACTGGTGGCACCGCCATTCCAAGCGAAACCCCAGACAGTCTCCACCCACAACAGCATCGACATCGACCATGGACGGCTGGAGCAAGTTTCAAGCGAGCCTGTCCAACCTGAACCTCGGCCAGTCCGCTAACAAGTTCGCAAAGGGCTTCAACTCGAGCGTCCAGGCGACCCGCGAGCGTCTGGGCCACATCGCAGCGGACGAAATCACAGAGTTGCCCCAAGGTCGGCGGTTTCGAGGAATGACAGTCCTGCGTCTCACCCATTCGAATCCCTGACAGAGTACAGAGACCTCGAGATGCGCGTCGACGCACTGCGCCAGGCCCATCTCTCGTTGTTCAAGTGAGACCGCAACCGTATCTACTGCATTTTTTTTCTGACCCCTCCCCGCCGCCAGGATCACCAAGGCATACGACTCCGAGTCCTACGACTACCCCACCCAAATCCAAGAGTCGATCACGGAGCTGTCCACCACCATCGGACACGGCATCACCAACTTTGCAGCCACTAACCTCAAGGGGACCAACCTCCCCGCGCCAAACCCCATCACTCCCGTGGCTGCACAGCACAAGACGCTCCCACACGCGCTCTGTCGTGCGGCCACCAACGCAGCGACGGTCCTGCACGCCGCGCCTGGCGGCAACGACGACAAGCTCGGGAGGGCGCTCGGCCTGTATGCGGGCGCCTGGGAGACCGTCGCCAACGCGCGCCTCGAACAGGACGATGCGATTCAGAGACAACATCTCCAGCCGTGGCAGACGACGCTCTCGACCTCGATCAACGTCGCTATGAAAGCCCGTCAGGCCGTTCGGACCAGCAGACTCGAACTCGACGCGGCCAAGCAATCGTAAGGCATCGCGTTGATCCCCGTGGGATCCGCTGAGACCTTTCTTTTAGCTTGAAGACCGCGAGTCCTGCTAGGCAAGAGCAGGCAAGACTCGACATTGAGAATGCGGAGGACGACCTCGTCCAGAAGACCGAGGTCGCCATCACGCTCATGAAGACCGTGCTTGAAAATGTACGTACCGAACGTCTGCATTTTCTCTCGACGACAAGCCAACTTTCTGGTTTACAGCCCGAGCCTCTCAAGAACTTGAACGAACTCATCAAAGCACAAGTGAGCACATGCCACGCTGGCGTCAACTGCTCCTAGACCGCTGACGTCCGTGTAGCTGGTTTACTTTGCCTCTGCTGCCGAGGCACTCTCCTCCACACAAGGTGAGATAGAGGAGCTGAGCGTAGCTGCCGAGGGTGAATTTAGGTAGCATATCTTTCCTTGTTTTCTGACAATGTCACTGTCTCACAACTGCTTTAGAAAGTCTCGGGATCACTAAGTAGCCACCCTCCTACCACTGAGCATACGACATGCAATTCTAGCGCCCGTATATGGGCATGATCGTATAGTACACTTTTCTCGCATGCTCAGTTCCGTCATCCATTCGTTTATTCACTCAGGCCTGGATTCTGTCCTCTTGTGTTGTCTGTGACATTCGTGTACCCTGAGTAATGGAGACTGTTCAGACTTGCTTTATTACTGTTCATGGACAGCGGAGGATTGATCCATGTGAGGCGTGGTGTTCACGTGGTGTGTTTTCTTGTCTTCCTCCAGCCCAACGTCCACGGCGTCGTCAATGTTGGGCCAGCTGGTCGAAAAAAGTTGCAGATAATGGTGAACACTTTTATTCCGCCCGTTCGTGATGAACTCTATTGCTGTGCACCAGACCGAGTGCCTTGTGCTCCTTGAGGAACATTACCCTGGCCCTCTGTTATACGCTCGAGGGTCCTGACCACCATCCCTCTCATGTCCATCTGAGACATTCGCTGATCACTTTTTCTAGTCACTGGGCTCCGTCAAATGGCGTGATCGCACACAATGGAACAAGGTCATGTTCGCTTTCCGTCTTGTACATGTATTATCAGATTCAATACATATTCATTTAGTCCTCGCGATTCGAAGGTTACGCCGTTTTGATCTTCATGTGCACAGATTTCGCGCGCGTGAGCTGGTCGTAGCCTAAAAGGCAGACGAAATGACTCTGGATTTGGGTCGTCGAGGACTGAGCACACGCACCGAACTTACTCAAGCTGACTCCACGACCGCTGTTTTTGACCCCAGTCCACGACAATGCGGGTTCGAGGGAATCACATCTTTTGATTGAGGCCGATGAGACCCGATGTCGTTGCGTTGGGAAAGGCATCACCTGTTCAAAAACACTGTGCCGGTTTGCAGTTCGTCGACAATGCGTAAGAAGGCCCCCTCAGAGTCAGAGTTTTCTTGCGCGTTTGTCCATACGGAGGCCGTCAGCCCGTACGAGGAATCGTTCATGAGGCGAATGGCCTCCTCGTCCGAAGACACCTATTTGAATACTGCTCATCGACGTCTTTGCGAGCGATCGGGGCTGCCTCGACTGACCTTCTGAATCCCAATAACAGGCCCGAATGTTTCTTCCTGTAGTGGGTCTTAGCAATACATACCTTAGTTTATCCAGAATGTCCTACCATCATGACATCCATAGCTAGACGATGAGGGTCACCTTAGCGATTGCAAATCTGTCGATGAACAGACCCACTGTGATTGACATTGACCAAGACTTGCGGCGCAACATAGGCAGTTCCACTTTTCGTTGCTAAGCTTCTGCTGTCCGACAAGGGCACCCAAATATACTCACGGTTGAGCCATCGGGAACAGGTCCTCGGAGATGAGAGCCGTGGCGCCCGCGTTGACTGAATACTTTATCAAACCAACGTGGCGAAAAGTGAAACTGAGGAATCCTCACCCGCATCTGTAACTTGTTTGCGGATCTTCTCGGCACTTGCAACACTGACGACGGGTCCAAGTGAAGTCTCTGGCTTGGTGGGATCACCTAACACATATTTCTTTTGGCGTGGGGCATGAGATCCGCACCGGAATCAAGGCATGATAAGACTCACCTTGACGAGATCAACATATTGTGCTACAAATGCGTCATATACGGATTCGTGCACATATATGCGCTATTGACGATGAATCAAGGGACGAAGTGATCGCAATGTCATCGACCTACTTCGATAGCACAGCAGCTCTGCCCCGAATTGAACATGGTACCTTCATAGGACAGAGTACGAATGCGTCAATCAAGGGATGCAGCTGAATGTGCAGTGTCCTGACCATCCACAAGTTCTGCGACGGTGTACTTCAGGTCTGCATCCGGACGAACGTACGCAGGGTCCTTCCCTCCAAGCTGCCAGCAAATCAGTCATCACGAGAACCGTGAAGTTCGTTGAAGCCACCTCGAGTGCAACACCCTTGAACCCGGCGGCATATACGGCTGCGCGTTCCACGGCCTGACCGCCGACGACGCTCCCAGTAAAGGAGACAAAGTCCACGAGCTTGTGCTGGACCACGTAGGACGTGAGCGCGGGTGATAGGTGCAAGACCTGCACGAGATCCTCTGGCACACCCGCTTTGTGGAGTGCGTCGACGAAGCGTTCTGCCGCCAGGGGCGTCTGTGGGGAAGGCTTCAGGAGCACTGCATTTCCGGCCACGATGGCAGGAAGGACGGAATTAATGGTCACGAGATAGGGATAACTGTGTGGATCAGTCTAGAGGTGATTGAGAGGGGCGTATAACCCACTTCCACGGAGCGATCACGAAAACGACGCCGAGGGGCTCGCGCTTGATGTACCGTCTGAATCCAGGCAGATCTGTATCTTTGAGAGAGACATCTGAGAGGCAGGAATCCGCAATCGAGAGCATATATTCTGCGCGAAACAAGAGTCCCCTGATCTCCCCGGGGACTTGACTCACGGGTCTATGGCATGTTTGACTGAGCTGTATCCCGCGGGATAAGCCCATGAAACGAACGTACCGGCCCATTTGCAGGGTGAGCTCGAGATGGAGTGCCTTTCGTTCCTCATCGCCCATCGACTTGAACACCGACTGAAAGAAATAATCTATGCATATACCATATGAGACTCCTGCGTACATACCACGAACTTGTGGCCGATCATGATGCGTTCCTTGAGTGTGCGTTTCTTCCAAGCGGCCTGGGCGAGGGCAGCATTTTGCAGTTTGACACCGAGCTCAGATTCGTTTGGGTATGTCCTGGTCACGTACGGTTCTTGACTGTGGGGAGTGATGGTCGTTTGTGTCTGTACGTTGGCCATGACGGACAGTTGCAATTGGAGCGATTTAGAGTGTTGTCCCGTTATCTTATCTCACTTAGATGGCAATGTACTAGAGTTGGTAATGAAAATACAAATATCTCATACTTTGTACCGACGACCTGTCTTGGTAAAGAAGGTTTGCAGGACGTACACCTGCAATCTGGTATATGGTTAGCAGTTAGTACATCGTTCTCGTGCGATCTCTCACATTGCCATCCCAACAACAGCCAAGCTATCACACACAGCATACCAGAATAAGCGACTGTGGGCGTGGTGAATTCGACGCGGATCCGACGTAGATCACATGCTTACTTTTGGGTAGATTTGACTAGCGAGAAACCGCGTGTCTCTCGTGTGTGGAAGCTGTGGTCACATATGAAGATGCTTTGAAGTGTCCGACGAAACACTTACTGTCTCTGGGTCCGCTTGATGTTCATGAGCAAGTTGTTGAGTCGGTAGATGCTTTCCTCGATTGGGCTGGTGTGATCCGAGACTTGGCCAGGTTTTGCCGCAACCTCTCTTCGCGGTTCGCTCTCGACCATGATGTCAAAGTCAAGCAGCTTGTCGGTCAGCGTGGACATGTCGTTTTCAAAGCAAAATGAATATTCTCCGACAGTGTTCGCGGTCAAGACATAGTCTCCGGAACGCTCGCGTTGTCCGTCGAGAAGCAACTTCTCGTTGGGGTCTTTGATGTCAAAGTCAATGTCGAAAGAGCCCCCTGCTTGAACCTAGCACGATGCACTCAGAAATCTCGACTTGTCCATCGCCTACCCGTACGCACTGCAAAGTAAAACTAGGGATGTAGGTTAGCACATGGGACGTCTGACGAGAAGAAATACTTGCACCAATCTTCTCTCCAGCCTTGTCCACGTCGGCATAAAAACAGAGGCGTTCGTTGGGTGCAATCATGGTGGTCAGCGCCGCGGCCTTGACACACTGAATGGACGCCAGAAGGAGCACGCTAGAAGCGAGCAAGTTGAGTAGAATCATAACGAGCGTAAGTAATAGTCTTGCTGCAATGGAAGGTATGCTTCGGCATTTGATGCCGATTTCATCGGAGATATAAATATTCAATCTCCGGGAAGCTAGCCACAATCTGCTTGGGCGTCTCATCTCGCTCGGGCTGATTAGCTTGTCTTTGACAGGTAACTGAGCGAAGTCGACATTCCTTCTGCTGACGGTCTTCAAACAGCGTAAAAATATGCTCAAGACTGCTGATATTTTCTGCGGCGATATGGCCAACAACCTACTCTTCTACAGCGACCACTACACATTCTATCAGGCTTCGCCGTCACGAGAGACCGTAACATGCCTTCCGATGTCATCTACTCCCAATCGAGCACAAGAGACCACCCTATCTTTCAGGCCCGGAATACCTGCGCATGGAGATGCATACCCGACCATGGGTACACCGCGGGCTCTCGTCACACCTTCGACATCGTCCCTTTCTAGCATGCAAATGGTGTTTTCTCCGAGCCCCTTGCCAATGTCACAAGTGCCTTCTTTGTTTTTTCCGGAAATATCACCGCCTTCTCAGGGATCCGGGAGCACGCCTTTCGAGCGACAATTCGTTAGCAACTTTTCTCGAGAATGGATCGATATCAACACACAAATTTCCCCTGTTTCCCGAGCGAATAATTCGTCTTCAAAATTCTCGAACGCTGGTGGAACCCCGACTAGAACCGACTATGGCCTAACGTCCCCGGACTCCCAGGATGTTGCAGGACGAGTCTCCTTGATCGACAAGTTTATGTCTGCGGCGGCAGATGAATCTGCGATTGCAGACAATGACATACCTCGAGACCGTTGTTCGTCGCCTTTGTCTAATCTGTCAGACCTTACCCCACTTTCTTCTCCCGAATCTTCCAATCGTCTCGGACGTGGACTCGACTTGCGAGGTAGCTCTCCACCGACCTCTCCAACCGCAGAGAGACCCAAAGACCCAAGGCGATCGAATATCCAGCATACTCCCAACTCTAGACGAGAACCCTCTCCTAGTCAATCGACTCCAAGCTCTTCTCGTTCTCACGACCCAGATTACCAGCCTGCGAGGGGCACCACCGGATGCAAGCGAAAGAGAGCCTCACGCAGCCGCGATGGCGACGAGATACCAAACAAACGCAGGAAAATACGGTTCTCCAACGCTCCTGGACCAATTTCCCCCGACACCAATTCCTCCCTCGGGATATTGACTCAACGACGACTTCCTACTAATATACCCTGCCATCCACAGTTTCCTCTCCTTTACTTGCGTTTCCCAGTCAGCTCTTATTTGCGCCTGGCTGATGGAACGTTCGTTTGGTTCATTGGCAGCCAGCTTGGTGAATGCTCATGATCGAATATATCTTCCAGGTTTCCTTTACTTTCTGCTGATTTTAAACGCGTGGCGGGAACCTATAACGAACCGCGAGACGCGCTGGATTTGTACACGCCACGTTTCGTCAGGGGATGCGGAGCTACAAAGGTGGGGGTTTGTCCACTTTGCATCGAGAGTCCCTCTCGTGGTGGTAAGGGCGAGGCTGTCTGGTTTTCAATGAAGTTTTCCGCATACAAGTGGCACGTATTTGATAGTGCAACCTCCTCGCCAGCTCACATCACACCTTTGATAGAGTCGTCTTTCTATTAGTGAAAATACTGAGTTAGCGATCTGTCTAGTTACCACTTGCAATACGCCCACGGTACGTCTTCCGATTTGGACGCTTGCAGCACTCATTAGACTCGTCAAGGAATTTCCTCCATTTCTGCCCGCCCTTTCTCCCCCCCGATCGACTTTCGGACAATCGAGCGTCGAAATCCTGCCAAGAACGAGCGCGCAAGTATGCAGGAAGGGAAATGCCACAAATGCAAGAAATGGATATTTGTGGAAAGTATCAAAAACATAGATATCAAGGTGAGTTGTCGCACGCCCCCAGAGTGGCCCTGGACTAAGTGCATCGTAGGTGAAGGAGCTGTATTGGTATGTACCGAACGAGATCATTGCAATCTCACAGACTCAGGTGCGCAGGTGGAAACACGCCGCTGTATGCCACCACGGAAACAACATGGAGGGAGACGAAGACTTTTTTCTCGACGACGAAGTGTACCGCCGTGCTCAGCAATCCTCTGATCGCGACCCTTGACGCCGTTCACATTAGCTTCGGCTTTAATTGTATTCCCTCGTTCTTGACCATAGACATCGCATTACTCACCTCTGTTTTGCTAACTGCATGCAACTGTAATCGTGTCCTTCTGTACATCTTTTGAGCTATTGTGTGCTGCCTTGGTGCATGTCGTGCTGTGTCCCTGCTCAGTGACGATATCTACTTGGTCGAATGCTGCAAACCGTGTTTGGCGTGCCACCGTGACGACGACGACTTGCATGGTGGTTTTGTCGTTGCACTGCTCAGCGCTTGCCCACAACGCGCTCCCTGAGTAGTGTCAACCAGCCCAAAATCACACTGCCAGTCTCCTCCCACTGGGAGGGAGCAGCACTCATGTCCAGATCAACGTCAGAGACAGACGAATTCTATGCCCAAATCCACCGACGCATGGTCGAGAGTGGCGAATGGGACAGGCATGTCTCGCTTTGCCCCGACCGGCGTTCGAGTCTGACTACTAGTATGTCGTTCTGCTCCCAGGGTTCTCCGTCTCCTCGTGTCCAAGCTCTCCGAGCATGGATGGGTAGATGAAATGCATCACCGGGCAAAGGGTATCCTTGGCTTCTCTTGTGGAAGTGGCAGGACCAGCTCATAAAGGTATCTACAGAACGCGCGCGGTCGATGGACATGCTATCCTTTCGGGCGGTCCTGGAGGAGATAACCCCACATGCACAAGGTACGTAGCCGTGCGCGAGAGCCAGTGTTCACGACACGCCTCATGTTGCCAACTATAGCCAGTGTACCCCCAGCAGTGAAGCGCGAAGTGATGAATATACTTCGACAGTATGTCGGAGGCCAGTTTGAAAAGTGACAGATGTGGGCTGCATTCACACCGATGATGACGACCACGGTATGCCCGTATTGTACAATGTACATCAAGTCCTCTGCCGCACCTAGCACCAGTTCTGATAGTATTATTGACGGGGATTACATGTGCCCGAATCACGACTGCTTGGGGGAGGGTAGTTTGTCCGTGAGCGACTGCCCTGCCTCGCCAGCTGCCGACATTTCCTCTTGCACGATCTTCTCTGCGAGAGCCTTGATCTCCTCCGGGTCGGGGCGTATTTTCTCCATCGCCTGCTCATATATCTGTCTGCCAACACCCAGTGGAGCCCTCTCCCACGTTGTCACTCTAATGCCAACTCCCGGCATTTGGTGTTTTCGGAGGTAGCGCACCCACCTGTCCACCACGACTGGATCAGCGTCCCATGCCTTGATGACCCGCTTGTGCACGCGTCGCTCAAAATTCTCCTGACTCTTTTTGTGTATGAACGGCCCGCGGAGGACGGTCCACATGGAACGCTGTGTCGGAAGCGGTATAGGGCGCGTTGCAGGGATACCCAGCGCGCTCGCTGCATGCCCAGTGAAATGCGCAAAGAGGTCGAGCGGGTAATGATGGTGTGACCGGAGGTGAATCTCGGCGACTGGGATACCGTGTGTGCGGGGAATGGTCGTCGGGGGGTACAGGGCTCGGCCTGGAATAACCATGGAGGCAATGTCGGCCTCTGACAGCACGACGGGTGCTTCATTCTTGTCGTCCGTGTTTGCGGGTGATCTGGCTCTGCCAAAAGAAAAGGTTTGGCCCGACTCGGTATGACGAGTGATGGGACACGTACGGTGACTGCGTGCTGCTATGTCGCGTCCATCTCGCCAGCGCTGTCCACGACGTTCGCGACGAGCGAGCCAACATACTTGTGCAGGACTGGAGCAGAAGTGTGAGATTTGATGGCTCGATCCGGCAATTTCCGGATCACCCGATAGTTCGTCAAAACGCCAATGCGTTCAGTCTTGAACACCATCCACGATGAGCTCGCACGACAGTGACCCATTCTACCTGAGGTATGTACAGCTAATGTGCACAGTCTACGGCGCTAATCTCTGTCTAGATACTAGTATGTATATGCGTCGTTTAGCCTACGCCGTGGGCTGAACATTCCATGTAGCACTGGTCACTCGGGTAAACACGGACACGAATTTCTCGAGTTTGAGTACTCGCATGGTCGTTTACGATATGCAAACAACTCAAACTACAGAAACGACAGTCTCATTCGCAAAGAAAGTGAGCAAACAATACCGCTCTGCCTTCCTGCTTGACGCATCGCGTCTTTCTAGTGTGGGTCGGGCCTTTGGTAGTGAAGGAACTCAAGCGCATCGTCGAGGCCAGCGAGATCACGAAGTGAGTACTGCTTCGCTTGATATCTCTTCGTAGCATTCATGGCCACTCTAGGGAAGACGACACAAACTGGCCAAAAAAGAACTTTGTCGGGAAACAAGAGCTTGAAATACGTGTTGGAAATGACCACATCGCCTTTGAGGTTCATATCTCTCAATTTCATGGCGATCTGGATTAACGAGTGGTCAGACTGCAAAAATAGGCTCTCTGGTCGATATTCAGGGCAGTGAGGACCCGGAAGGACTTCGCGTCTTCTACTACCTGGTGCAGGATTTGAAGGTATGCGTAAGAATTTCTCCTAGCATCACTTAACCCTTTTTCCAGTGTCTCATCTTCTCCCTAATTTCTCTTCACTTCAAGATCAAGCCGATCTAAAATTACTACCGACATGTGTTTGTCGCGTGGTGTTGCACTGGCTCTTCACACTGGTTGCATCAATGTGTCCTGTATTTGTCATAGAGCTTTTGACCCATTGCGCAAGATAATGCTGTATGTCACCTGCGAGGTGAGCAGTCTCACATGAAGGCTCCTGCATACCCATACTGACCATCTTCTTCAGACTCCAATGATAATTTTATTTGCTCGTATCTCTGTGAAGTGATGTGCAAGCTTATTTTATTCATCAAATACTGATTAGGCAATGCTGAGTCTATGCTGATAGGTCACACTCAATGTACTTTCCTTGTTCGTGGCATTCTAGTAGTATGATGTGCTCAGACTCTTCGATTGATATTGCATGCTCTCATTCAGTGCGCAACAATGGCGATGACCAGCCACTGGGTGTCAGTTCTTGCTATCTGGGCATGCTTTCGTCACATGTCCTCTGTGTTGTGCGTCTTGAGAGAGCTACTGTGGTGACCCATCTATCGAGGGGCAAGACTCGGTCGTCGTGCGTGCACAACGGACTGAGGTACTCCGACGAAGTCGAAGAACTTGTATACGAGACAGAATGTATAGTAAGTAAAAGGAGATAAAGGATCTAGTAGAGACCGGGCATAGGACTGGGCGAAATATAAAATACGCGGGACGAACAATGTGCCGATACAATGTCTGTACGATGTAAAGAACATGGGCGAGAAATATAGTGGATGCGCGTCGGCGGCTGAGTTGGTCCGGCGACGAGGAGGCTGCGCATTTCAACACGTCTGGCTTGTAATAAGTCGTCGCAACTGCTCTCGTCTCCCACGATGTTCACTTTACTATCCATAGTTCCTGAGATTTGTGACGCTCACTCTAGATGTTGCTGACTTGGTAACTGACTCTTTGTCGTCGATGTACCTAATCGGCGAGCGGCGACTGAGGGCTCTTACCAATCCAAGAGCAAGGTGAATGTCCCATTGCCCTAGAGTCCCGATAACTGTTGGCTTGATAAATTCAGAAATACCAACCAATGGGGAACAATCGTATTGCCGGTGCTCGACCAGACCAGGATAGCACCCGCTGATACTGTGGTGGAACGCAGTGCTTCAGACGATTCTGCGGGGTCACCGCATCTGCGGTACAGGATCTATCGAGTTCGGCGTCCGAATTCGAACATGAATCGTGGATATCAATAGCGAAACTTAGTCCCTCAGCCTTTCTCTCATACTCCACCGAAAGATATCACACTGAATTCGTACTGTACTTCAAACAGTCGCCCATGTTACAGGTCGCAGCGTGGGTTACTTGGTCAAGCCATACCTGTGGTAGACCCTGGTACAGCCTGCCGCCCTGTTGCGAGCTCAGTCCATATTGGGTGAGTTATGATGTTAGGCGATGAAATATGAATATGTCTTCCTCAGTCAGCCATGGAGAGACACAGCGGAGACAGGCAACATGGCTCACATCATTCACGCAAGGTTACTGCCAGAAAAAAGGCACAGTGTTCCCGACCAGGCTTGAAACTCCCGTGCCAAAAGACCCCATCGGGCGTATTCGCTTCGCTTCATTTATAAAAGCACTTGGACCCAAATGAAGTTCAGATCCATCCCTCCCACTCCATAATGTCGACCAACAAAGCTAAACTGGAAGCACTTTTAAAGTTACTTAACTCAGCGGCTCAGGAGGCTATTGCACAGTATGAGAAGGCTGGGGGTGATGTACCCGCCATCGACTCCCCTGAACCCCACCTTTTGGACGATGCCATCGACAACATTACGCTGAAGAGTACCATTCGGACTCTCGAAGGTGCATGTGCTCAGCTGTGCACTACCCTAGCACCCCCCTCACACACTGCACTCAATGTACGCCATGGGTATTTCTCTCTCCTATCATAATGACACCTGTCACTCCTAGCTCGTACAGACATACGATCACGCTTGTGTTCGTATCGCTCTCCGGGAGAACATCACTGACATCCTTGTGGATTATCCCAAGGGCATCCACGTGAATGAACTCTCCAAGATCATCGACATTGATGCCAGGAAACTCGCCCGTGTGTTGCGTCTCTTGGCGACCAGAGGGTGCTACACAGAAGGTCGATATTGTCGCATGTCCATCGAGAGGTCGCACGCTGATTCAAAATTCCAGTGGAGGCGGACACGTTCGCGAACAACCGCCTATCCTTGATTCTTCGCAGCAATGACCCAATCCGCGACCTTGTCAGCCTTCATGTTGAGGGGTCTGATAAAGGCTCCTCTGTGTTGTATGAAACTCTGAAAGACCCGAAGACGGCGCACTCCGAAGATCCTGAGCTTGCCCCAGTCATGTATATCCCCAATAAGGCGGGCATCAGCGGTACGTTCTACGACTGGATTAAACAAGAGGTGGGAATTGTTTCGTCTGCGTACGACTTATTCACCTAATATCGTCTCAGGACCCGTTAAGAGAAGTAGGTTGCGTGTCGCATTGATACGTCCAGAATTCACCAATACACACAGCTTTTCCATCAGGGTATGAGAGGATTCAACACCATGATGGGCTCTCTCGCATTCTTGAACCGTGCGCACCATTTGGTGGGACTGTCGGTGCTCAGCTAATTTCTCGCTCAGAGTTTCCGTTCGAGAAATATTCCACTGTAGTCGACATCGGTGGAGGCATCGGTTCTTTCTCCATTCCCCTTTCGAAAGCACACAAGCATATCAAGATCACCCTACAAGACCTGCCAGAGACACTCGTCCAGGCTCGTGTCGTGAGCACCTTTGCTTTACGGTCACCCAGTGCCGTGGACTCATCCTCATCTAGGCTTGGGCAACGGACTGTCCCGAGGCAGTACAGGAGAATCGGATCGAGTTCTCTGACCTTGACTTCTTTACCCAGGTTCCCGCCCAGGGCAAAGACATCTACTATGTGAGCCCAAGTCCTCATTGCCGCAGCCTCTCGCGATGACTAGCACGCATCGTAGCTCCGCGGCATCCTTCACAATTGGCCCGACCACAAGGCATTACTCATCCTTCGTAATCTCCGCGAAGCATTGGGGCCCCATAGCCGTATCCTCATCCGTGAGCTGGACTGTTCAGCACGCTAGTATCTTGTTTAAGCTTTAACACAGACGACTATGTTCTACGCGGGCTCAGTCGCAAGCAAGCCGTTGCCGAGGCTGCGTTGCTCGGCGCTGTCGTGGTCGGTATTCCCGATTTCATTCCAGCTCGGTCCGTGTTCATTCCCGACACCGTCACAGGCACCCGAACCCCTGCTTCCCAACTTTGGTGTTGGGAACATGAGCATGTACCAGTGGGATATGAAGATGTTGCTCGTGTTCAACGCCAAGGAGCGCACGTTGCAAGATTCTTTGGAACTCGCGTAAGCAGAATAACCGTTGGGCGACCATCCGTGTCGTGTTCTGACGTTGGACTCCCCACAGGACCGCTGCTGGCCTGAAGCTCGAGAAGGTGTGGGACCTCGTGGAGACGTGCGTTCTCGAATTCTCTGCCGTGTGAGAAATAGTAGGCCACCCCGATCGTTGAAATTTATGTATGTACTATGAACTATGATCGTGTTGTTTGCGTCGCACCACGACATCGACGGACAAGAAAAGAAAGGAACGAGGCCAGCAGCTTTCTTTCGGCCGCTCAGGAAAGTGTGAGAAGTCACAAGATGTTCTCTCCGTCGATCCCAGGCCTGGGTACATGGACGTAGGTACCTCTGACTAGCAGACACACCGCCGCTGCGGGTGGTCAGACTGCTTACTGATGCACGTGGAATTAGCTCATACCAGGACGGCGTGGTGCCTGGACTCTAGCTCATGTTGTGAGCAGCGCAGCATCCCGGGGCAGTACAGGCGACCAGGACATTGCCGGCTTGACTTTTTTTATTCTAGTACCTGCCAAGGATCAAAGAATATCTGTTACGTGCGGGGCCTGGTCCATCTCTCCAGCTACGACATGATGGCCAACGCGGGCGATGGTAGCTCCGCACTATCCTCTGCGACCGATCCCGATCACGACACGGCGCTCATCCTTCGTAACCTCCGTCAAGGGGCCGCATCAGCAGCCCACAGCGTGTCCTCACCCGTGAGTCGACGTAACCATGCCGTCTTGGTCGACTCCCCCACACGGAAGACCAGACCATATGTTCCCCACGGACTGAGCCTCAAACTTCAGGCTTGGGGTCGATGCTGCGTCCCTCGATACTGTCGTGGTCGGCACCTTACAGTCCAACCGGATCCAATCGCAAACAGGTTCCGAGCAATATGCTCCCGAGCCCCTGCCCTCCAACTTTGGTGTGCGCCGCATTACGATCTGTCAGTGGAATCTCGTGATGCTGGGTCATGTGCAACCCTGAGGAGCGCACGTCGCAGAATATCTGGTGCCACTCATGAGCTGAATGATTTACAGCCGTTTTTTTTTGTTTGTTGGTGGCGAGCTTGGGCCATGCCCAAGTTCCACGTCTTGAGCACATTCTTTCTACTACTATAACCACTTTTACATCGTGATGAGCGACAAGCAAACTCATCCTGGGAAGAACAATACTGGCCAGCGTGCAACCATTGCCCAGAATCAAGCTCCGAATTCAGACTGGCCTCGATGCAACGGTGAGTCGATGCAACGGTGAGTAAATGGGCACATCTGGCTCAGCTGACACTTCTAGATCATGATTCGAGTCGTCCTTGTTGGTATTCACAGAGCCACTAGGCGCCTCGGGGGGTCATATGGATGGTCCATGTGCGTGTGCCATTGTGTTTCATGGTGGACCCTGTTCCCTCGTCGCGGCATGCGTTGCTCATGGCATTGCCCCTTCCACCTCATCCTTCATCCATTTGGCTGCCGTATCCATCATTCCGGCATTCGGAGTTGCCCTCATCGCATCTCATCGCCTCCAGCAGGTCCATATCCCCCTGGTCCCGTATCTCAATTCGACACGTTTGCATTGTCATCATCCTCACTCCCGACTCGGCCATTCTCATCGTATCCGACGCTGATTTCATTGATTTGGCACCCCTAATCACGCGCATCGAGTCTAGACATTTTCCTGATCACTGAACTGGCCTCCTGACGCTCTGTTTCGTGGTCATTCATTCTGCTGTCGCTTATTGCCACTTGGAAGCCGGCTGTATGCGCGCTCGAGCTCAGTGCTGCCGCTTGCGTTGGCACACCCAACAAACAAGACATGCATGACTGTCATCATGATTGCCAATGGCTGTGATGATCAGCCCAACAATATCATGACGCCGGACTCTCGCACGTCACGGCGAGCAACAAGAGGCAGTTGAATGTACTGTAAGAATGCACCCATGTGCACATGCCGTTTGCATACAGGGAGATTGGGGTTAGGATGTGAATGTATAGATTGGTGGCTTCAGGTTCCAAGCGGCAACTTGAAGTGTGCTCAAGGCCCAGAAATAGAATTTACTGATCGCGGGCGGGGGGGTTCATATCTAGACTTGGCTGTCCAAGCCGGAAATCATTCCAAGCCCGGAACCGTCCCTACGGTGGGTTGGAACTGGGTGAACCGATAGGCAGACTGCAGACTGTTGTAGTGGACAGTTCTGAAGGCATGTGTTCTCTGATTCCACGGTGTGATCACTTTACAACTAAATAGGTGAAATGTACAGTCAGGTTCAACATACAACCTGCGAGCAGTTTAACTGATGCCATAGACATCACCCTTGGCCTACAACCTCCCCTGCTTCTTCCACAGCTCCAACTCCTCTCGAGCCGCGTTCTCGAACTCTTGATAGTTCCATACGCCTGAGTTGTCTTCACCACAAGTGACCCGACCGAGCGCTGCACTAGTTAGCCACGCTGTGCGCAAAAATACACTCCCGTCCAGGTACGCGTACTCAGGGTCCACGTCCACCCCGTCCTTGGACAGCGACTCGAGGACGAACCCTGCCTCCCGGTGCCCGTACATCACGCTAAAATGCGCCAGCGCCCGCTGTACTTTGCATAGGTGTTCGTTGGGGTGGACGAGCATGTCAGTGAGGATCGGATACCATGGATTCGGAGTGACGGCGAAGGGCGACGTTGGAAAAGGGAGCGCACAGGCCGACGGGGTCGGATGACAGCCTGGGAAGGTGTTGGAATACTTAGACGATGGTGCGTTGGGGAGCGGAGGGAGTGGTTGAGAGGTGAAGTCTTTAAGAGAGAAACCCGAACGACCGCGAACAAGCCACCAGGTGACGATCGCTAAAAAGTACGCTCGAAGGAGCTTCGTTTGTGATGGGCGCGACACGTATGCGCAAATCGAGGGAATAAACACGGCAGAAGTCACGATATGCGCACTGAGCATAGCGGTCAGATGTGCGATACGAGCACGCGCACATGGGATCGCACGTACGTGAAGAAGTCGGCACGATATTCGGCCTCGTTGCCATCCCAGCTTCCGACACCGTACATGAGCGTCGCAATCCAGATTATCTCCTCTACACGTTCCTCTAAGTCTTTCTCACTTTCGATATTGCAGTCCCACATCTCGGCATATTTGTTGATCACTTCGCCGTGCAACTTGAGCAAGGCGGCAAACTCGAGTTTGTCTAGCACTTTAGATTTAAAACGAGGATCGCGAAGTATGAGTGATAAGATATTCAGTGCTCGCAGGCGTGAGCCAGTTTGTGGCATCCATTCTGGCTCTAGATATCGCAGTCTCAGGTACGAAGGAGACGTACACGAAGGGGCTGACCTTGTCTCTCTGCATCAGTGATGGGAGTCGTGCGCGAGGGTGTGAAGAGCAGACGTGTAACGAGCGTAGTTGTACCGGCGATATGCACCGCCGTCCACGCGAGACCTGTCAGTCACGATCAGCATGTGAGGGTGTGCAGTCGTTTCTGGCACCTACCTTCCACAACGAGACCTGGTATGCCGAACTCGGCGCCGCAGCCGACCTGGATGAACGGATGGATGAGTTTTTCAACAAGTCGGTTGAGCATCTGCGGTTGCTGCGCGCCCTGCTGCGGTGTGCGGACATTGTAGTGTGGAGAGAATAGGTACTTTTCAAGCATGTTGGAGATGTTAGCACCGGGTTCCAGCATGGCCCGCCGGAAGTAGTCGAGATACGCGTTGTAGTAGCTGTAAGCAAGTATAAACGGAAGGACCAGAGGCATGGAACGCCGACAACGGACCGGTCATCCCCCAGATAATCCGTAAAGTTATCGTCCGTGATGGTTACCCTCTCGGGGGCGACGAACGCAACACGCATGTGATCGAGGTGGGTATCCTCGTAAGCAGCGCTTATCAGGGATCCCGGAGCGCCTAGTGCATATATGGCGAGTAAGTGGTGGCCAGAGTGACTGTACAAACGTTAGCGAGCATGGATTTACAACACCAACGAGAACGACATACTTGTGATAGTTGAACTCGTTGAAGAAGATATGACTGCGCTCGTGGTTGTCCCTCAGCGCTGTAAGCAGCGCTGCCCTGGCCTCTGGCCCAGAAGTGGGCATACGGCCAGGGGAGAGAGGGGATGGCGGAGGGTTGATCCCAGGAAAGAGGCGGACGAGCACCTCTTGCGAGGACCGCGTCACGGGAACAATGCTATCCGGTGGTGCAGAAATGATCATGGCAGGGAGATAGAGAAGAGATGGATTTTTTGGTCGAAGAATTTATAACGTCTAAGGGCGATGAGGGTTTGAGAAAATGTATCAGATGCACTCGGATGACACATACACGGTGGTGCAGTATCCAAGGGCGCATTGTTGACACCAGCAGTTGTTATGCAGTCAGTCGCTGCGCCTCACAACAACGTGCAGTTCCATCGAAAACGGATTAAGCGGCTGGTCTGATACGGGAACACGATCATCTGCGAATAAATGGGTCGTCCCGAAGAGGATCGCTGTGGTGGTCAGCATCACTGTGCGTTGTTTGGTATGGCGATGATGAGGGTGCAAGAAGGTATCATCACTCACGGTTCATTTTTCTGGTGTCCGACGCATGTCATGATGGATGGCTGCGTTTTCAGACCTTGTTCAAACTCAAAGAGAACAGATGAAACACTTTCAGGGTCAACTCCGATAGTGGCTTGGTATGTTGGCATACCTGTGATACGGCGAGGAGGTCTCACGAGGCTGTTGCTTCGTTATCCCGAAGTGCTGCAGCGCCATTGTGGTGGATATGATGAGCGATTACGTGGCTGGAAGACACTCAAGTAAGAGCAACTCGGAAGCGCAGCGCTCGCTGCACTGCCGTGCCAAGGTCAAAGGATCCAATAACGGGGAGCAGAACGGGCTGCCCTCTGCGCTTTCCTGTCGTGACAGCGTCCCCGTCTACAAAATGACCAAACGCAGCCAAGAACGAGGAATGAAATAAAAAACATTCTGAAAAAAAAAAGGAGATGGCGCAAGATGGGAACAACACAGGCACCAGACCCAAATGGAGAGACATTGTAAGTATACTCTCAGCTTCCTGGGCTAGTCAGCCGTTAGTAACGTAACGTTGCGAAAATGTTCATTGCCACGTCCTCGATTTACGCAGCCTCCGTAGCACTTGCTTCAGCACTCGAGGTGGAGTCCAATGCGATGCGCCATGCTGATGCCTTAGCACCAGAGACCTAGCCATCTTCTCACTCTACGACTACACGTGCCAGCGAAATTTTATGCGTAGTCTCCCGGAGGCCCCCGTCTAGTGTGCTGCCTGCTCCATACGCGGTGTCTTCCACGCCGATCCCGGATTCAATGTCCCCAATGCTGCTAGGGCGTTGGATAGATCCTCTTCGAGACGCAGATAGTTGATGTGAGTGTTCCGCAAGTGATTCAGGAGCAAAGATTGAGTGATCGTGCCCAAGGACAGGAGCCGAGCTGATTTGGTGTGCGCGTGTGCACGTATGGACTCGATCCTGAGAGTTGTTCCTGTCATATCTACTTCTCCTTCAGTGGGAATAAGTCCTCAGCACCAGCGTCCATATCCGCATCGTCTCCGCTTCCATACGTGCCGCAAGTTCTGTGTGCCCCACTGAGCCTAATCCTTATTACCTTCACCTCTCGACCGCACCCCCTGGCTGATACACCGGATCACTCCCTTCCACCGCAATAGATTCGGCCTACTCCCACCAATCGGCTATTGTCCAATTTGGGGCCACTTTAAGTCCACACGCCATCTTGCTCATATCAACAGGCTGTGGCCCGTTCAGGTTTGATTCCCCCATCTTTCCAGGAAAAAATTACGTCCCTTTACATTCCCGTTCATCTCTGTGTTCCTTCCGATCATGCCCTTTTGTGTCTCTTATCGTACCCGCCGTCCCCCATTGGGTCGCCTTTTTCCTGCCTACTACTCGCACATCCGTGACCTGCCAAGCCCTCGTTGACAACTGCAGTCGGCGTTCTAATCCTGCATGAATGCACTGCGGATGCAGACAGCTAGACTTCAGGTTGCTCTGCATGCACTAGTCCAAGCGCGTGCCACGTTTTCCACATCCCCACATTGACCCTTGCACCAGCAGGAGGGTTAGGCAGAAGGCTCGAAGCTAACAAGCACGCGAACGCCAGCAAGAATAGGCTTCATCCGTAAACCAACCATAGAGCGTGTCATTTGTGGTGCTTTGAACAACGAATGAAAGAGGGGGAAGGGACCCCCCCGCATCCATTGGACTACCCGATCTTACAGTCCATATCACCGGAACCAGTGATCAGCAGGAGGCGGCTTAGGTGATATCTCGTTGCGATGAGAGTTCAGTGTCAATGGTAATCTTCTCATGGTATTTCGATTCTGTTTTGAAAAGTACCGTGGAACATAAATCCATCAATTAGTTAATTATCTGCAGTGTTCAAGTTGCAACAAAGGTACATCTCTACATATCATACACCATAGAGGGCTCTGAACTCCGAATTGGAACAAATCCCCTTCCTATATGGACCTAGGATGGATGGCTCAATGTTGTCAGCGTCTGTATGAATCCCTTCACAAGTCCTTAGTGTGGTGTATCAGAACCAATTCATATGTCCACCCTATCGTCTCTACTGTCTTGTCCTTTAATGTCTTATGGTAGCTACTCGACATTACTAGCGAGCTACACTATTTGCCAATCGCTATCATTTCAAGAGTATTGCAGTGCATTGTGTCCGTCTATGGTACTTGATTGTGTTCGTCAGAGTAGAACATTGTCGTCCTGAGAGATTAGCCCATCTTCCCATGTCCACTGCACGACTAAGGTCCGAATTCTGTATGCATTAGATCGCCCCGAAGATATTAAAGCTAGAAGAAACACTGAACAAGACAATCTCGTGTTACCTTTGAAAAGAGTTTCTTCCCGGACACAATTTCTGGACTGCTGTCAACATTCTTGTAGGTGTTGCCTTGCAAGTGCCCATGGTCGGAAGTCTAGGGAAGATGTACGCAACCGATTTGTCGCGCTGAAACTTAGGGACACGACGCAAGCCTAGTCTCGCACCGCCTCTTCTGACTCTCACATGGCATGGTCAAATCACCTTGATTATCTGGTAGGAATAGTTTCTGTTCCACGGTCACAGTCCCGAGCCTTGCAAGCACTTGCACAGGCTTCTATATGATACTTCTGCGTATCCATTGCAACCGATCGGACGGACGTCGCTGGGAAGTTTTCTGGGAACATCGATCAAAAACACTCGTGACTAGAAGTGAGCTTTCTCCACCAGGTGGTTCTTGCGTTTCCGATCTGCCTTCGAATGATAACTCAATTGACTGCATACATATGTTACAAGACTCCCTTGATACAGAAAAAGTCCTGCTCTACCGGGATTTAGAACGATGGTTTTGGATTCCAGCTGGCGTGACGACAGCACGAGTCGGAAGGCCGGTGTCCGGTAGTTTCCAGTGAGTAGGGTGCGTGCCTCCTCTCTCCTATTCTACCCGACGTGTATCTACATCCGGGCTGCGTTGCGCTGTTACCTGTCCTTAGCTGCACGGCACCTGGCTGGTGCGGTGGTAGGTGAAATTTCTCATACCACACATCAGTAAGGGAAGCGGCTGGGGTAGCGGCAATCCCGTAAGACCTTGCGCACGCCCCACTGACGCCACATTCCGGCTATTTCCTCGTCTTTGGGTCCTCGTCTTTGGGCATGCCGTAAAGCTAAGAATTCTGGGTAAGTGGACCCCGACGTAGAAAGAAGCCAGTATTCCAGACCTCGTCTCCTTCGCCGTCCTCAGGTCATAGCCGAACTCCCCCGTTTTTCGTGTTCAGAGCGTTCCGACTATGAAACCATTCAAACAACAACGATGTACGGACTCCGCTGTGCCGCGGAGACGAGTCGGACAACCTCCCTGCCAACAAGGCGATGGCAGAAAAGTAGAGCATCTATATGGGCGGCAGTTCGAACACGTTTCAGCTTTCTACCTTCGGCATCAAGCGCCCGTTGTGCTTCAGTCGCAGGAGGTGGGATCAGACTTCCTTTCCAGCAACTGAAGACAGCACGAATAGGGGTGCAGACACTCTGGAATAGTATAGTGCGTCAGAAGCCCGGAACAATAGGATCTGGTCGGCATTCACCGGAACAGAATAGAATGGAAGCGAACTATAAGCCTGAGAGTGACCGCACCGATCCAGTTATGCTTATCGAGCTGGGTTGCATTAAAAAGAACGCGTTGTGAAACCTTCTGACGAGTAGGTGGAGTCTACATCCCTCTGCTCCTTACTTCCAATGTCGTCCAACAAAGCTAAGCTGGAAGCCCTCTTAGACCTGATCAACTCGGCTACTCAGCAAGCCATTGCAGAGTATGAGAAGGCCGGCAGTGATGTCCCCTCCATCGACTCTACAGAGCTTCACCCCTTGGACAATGCCATCGACACCACCGCTCTAAAAAGCGCCATTCGGACCCTCGAAGGTGCCTGTGCTCAGCTCTGCACCACCCTTGCACCACCATCACACACTGCCGTCAATGTGCGTCATGACCGTCCTTTTCCTACCACGCATCGATAACCATTATTCATAGCTCGTGAACGTCTACGACTATGCCTGTGTCCGTGTTGCTCTCCGAGAGAACATCACCGATATCCTTCAGGATTATCCCAAGGGTATCCATATTAATGATCTCTCCAAGATTGTCAATATCGATGCAAGGAAGCTGATTCGTGTGATGCGTCTTCTTGCCACGAGAGGTTGCTACAGTGAAGGTGGAGCGATTTCCTTGTTGACCTGGATATTGGATACTCACTCAAGAGATCAGTTGATGCGGACACGTTTGCAAACAACCGCCTTTCTCTAGTTCTCCACAACGAAAACCCCGTTCGCCACCTCGTAGGCCTTCACTGTGAGAGGGCTGATAGGGGTGCTTCTGTGCTATATGAGACCATGAAGGACTCTAGGACTGCATACTCTGAGGATCCCAAGCATGCTCCTGTAATGTATAATAGGATTACCACTGGCACATTCCACGACTTGGTAAGACACGAGGTGAGAAAAAGGTCGATTTAGGTACGATCGACTCATCTCACATTGTTTCCAGGATCGCCTAAGAGAGGTGTGTCGGGTGCTGCCTTGCCACGTCCAGGATTCACCAATGTATACAGCATTTCCACCGAGCCATGGAGGGATTAAACACTATGATGGGCTCGATCGCATTTGTCAACAGTGCGTACCTTTTGCTATGACTTATGATGCACACCTAATGTCTGATCTCAACCAGAATTTCCCTTTGAGAAATACACTACTGTTGTCGACGTAGGCGGAGGCATTGGGTCCTTTTCCCTCAGTCTCGCGAAGACTCACAAACACATCAAGGTTACCTTACAAGATTTGCCAGAAGCACTCGTCCAAGCCCGAGGCGTGAGCACTCCAATTCTCACCTATCCGCAGTAGCACTTCAATCTTCTCCTAGTTTTGGGCAACAGATTGTCCTGAGGCAATCCAGGAGGGCCGAATAGAGTTCACTGATCTTGATTTCTTCACCCAGATTCCGGCCACGGGAAAAGACGTCTATTACGTATGTCTATGTCCCTCTTGTTAGTTTCTCTTGTGATGACGGACGGGAAATCTTAGCTTCGGGCTATCATCCACAGTTGGCCTGATCATGAGGCAGGGCTCATCCTTCGCAACCTTCGCCAAGCGTTAGCACCCCACAGTCGCGTTCTCATTCGTGGGTTGAGACCATTTGGCATCGTGCAATCTCGCTCACCCCAAACAGAGGACTACGTTCTTCGGGGACTCAGTCGCAAACAGGCCGAGACTGAAGCTGCGTCCCTCGGTGCCGTCGTGGTCGGCGTCTCGTAGTTCAGTCCTACTCGAGACAGACTCTGAACGATATTCACAGGCCCCTAAACCTCTGCTTCCCAACTTTGGTGTTGGCAACATATCCATGTACGAGTGGGATCTTGCGATGTGGTTCGTATGTAACGCCAAGGAACGCACGCTGCAGAATGTTTTGGAACTTGCGTAAGCTGAATGATGTGTCTATTGGCCTGAAGATGCTCTGACACCAGACTCTCCGCAGGACTGCTGCTAGTCTGAAACTTGAGAAGGTCTGGGACCTCGTAGAGACTTGCGTCCTCGAATTTTCGGCCGTGTGAAGGACCAGAGATCACGAAAACACCATGATCGGTGAAGTTTCTGGGTAAATCATTGGTTCAAGTTCCGGTCATTGCAGTCAGGTTCACAGTTGTATACACTTCTCACTTGATACTTTCGTCATCGAGTCTCTGTACTTGACTTGCTGTGTATTATACCTGCCTTGGAGGACCTGGAGAAGCATATGCCGGCTATATTCACCACTTAATCCCGCCTCCAGACTCTCAGGTTCATGAGGGTCCTCCGAATCGTGTGTCCAGACTTTTCTTACGCCAGTGCACAGATTGCAGAGTGCTGAGGCCAAGAGCTGGAAACCAAGTGATCAAACCTTGAGGGTCTTGATCACCCGGATATGAAATGCATGCTCCTAGATCCCCTTCTGCGGCGGAGCCACCTATGCTAGGATGTAGATGCAATGAACAGAAGAGTGGTCACTGGTTGACTAGTGGGACACTTGAGAACGAGCAGTGTCCATGTTAATTTGCAACTGTTTAGACCACACTGGTGAAAAACTCACGACATCCCCCACGAGCTACAGCTACCTGCACGCTCCAGTCAAGTTGAGGTATGCTTGAGGCAACTTAGCTTGAGAGTACAGGTCAATTAGATTAGCCGAGGTGGAGAGCATGTTTCAGACAGGGTTGGACGGTCCATATTCCGTCCAACGTGTGCGTACTGTTTTCCTTCTAACGGTTCATATGTGGGCGACGTGAAGTGATCGTCAATATTTATTACGCTACCTTGCTAGCCTGAGTCCTCTTCAGTTTCTGAAGAGACCCTACCCCCTTTCTCTTTTCTCCCATTCTCGTGCACATGTCTCGATGGTTACACATTCCTTGCTGTGCTTGTCCCTCCTGCCGTTTATTCGTGTTCCTTTGGCGAAAGGCGCCACTCGCGTTCTCAACAATGTGGTCTAAACCGCTGTGCATGACGGCACATGCATTGTGGGGTTTAGTACTTGGATGCGGCGAAAAGGTGACTCCGAGGAGCGGGGGGTCACTATGCGCTAATCAGAAATGGGAGGACAGGTCTGAGGCGATGGCTCTCGAGACGCATCGCCTGAAGCACATTTTCGCAGGTTCACACACCGTTTTACGTTCTCGTCCGACTTGATGGCTCGTTCCCTTATTTGAATCCTCCCGCGACCTATCTGCGTTTCCGGTCACACACCGTCTACTTTTGTTTAGCGTCAAAAATGGCAAGAGCTCGGGACTAGTGAAAATAATGTGCAAGCAAATTATTGCCGCAAGCTCCAGAGGCCGTCCACCTTCAATGATGTTCACACCCCCGAGATTAATAACGCCTGTAGATGGGCTAACAGTATCACGGTGCGCTGATTGAAAGACCAACGCACCATGTCTTGCATGTCTGATACAACTTCAGGTTGGGAAATGAAAATGTGCTCTTGCGATTCGTCCATGCGATAGCGGTCTGGCACAGAGATGTTCCGCCCCATTGAGACAGGGAATTTACGTCCATTGACTGAGTCTAAGTGGGACGGAACATCTCAACATAGACGCCGCACAGGAAGAGGGAGCCTTACTGACGTTAGGTCGGTGCAACTTCCCGCGGTGGAGCTATGCTGGTCGATCTGGCAACCAAAACATAGTTGCTTGAACTGATCAAGCAACTGAAACAATCAGCGGGACTCAGCCACACCCATCTTGAGCCTGTACTTCCTTTGAAATCAAAGTGCTCGTTGGCTGTTATAAAAAACATAAAGCCTTGCGTGGAATCCAGATCCTTCTGTCCCCCACTCCTGCTTCCCACGATGTCTACCAACAGAGCTAAGCTGGGAGCCCTCGTGAACCTGATTAGTTCGGCTACTCAGCAAGCCATTGCAGAGTATGAGAAAGCCGGCAGTGATGTCCCCTTCATCGACTCTACAGAGCTTCACCCCTTGGACAATGCCATCGACACCATCGCTCTAAAGAGCGCCATTCGGACCCTCGAAGGTGCCTGTGCTCAGCTCTGCACCACCCTTGCACCACCATCACACACTGCCGTCAATGTGCGTCATGACCGTCCTTTTCCTACCACGCATCGATAACCATTATTCATAGCTCGTGAACGTCTACGACTATGCCTGTGTCCGTGTTGCTCTCCGAGAGAACATCACCGATATCCTTCAGGATTATCCCAAGGGTATCCATATTAATGATCTCTCCAAGATTGTCAATATCGATGCAAGGAAGCTGATTCGTGTGATGCGTCTTCTTGCCACGAGAGGTTGCTACAGTGAAGGTGGAGCGATTTCCTTGTTGACCTGGATATTGAATACTCACTCAAGAGATTAGTTGATGCGGACACGTTTGCAAACAACCGCCTTTCTCTAGTTCTCCACAGCGAGAACCCAGTCCGTTACCTCATGAGCCTTCACGTCGAAGGGACTGATAGGGGTGCCTCTTTGTTGTATGAGACCCTGAAGGATTCCAGGACTGCATACTCTGAGGAGCCACCACATGCTCCTATGATGTATGCCCTCAACAATAAGGATATCACCGGGACATTATTTGACTTGATGAGACAAGAGGTAAGGAACTATTCGATGTGCGAGCGATTGATTTATCCAGTACTATGTTCAGGACACTAAAAGAGAGGTACATTGTGCGTTACAATGACTCACCCAGTATTGAATGGTGTATTTAGTGTTTCCACACCGCGATGAGAGGTCTCAACGGTCTCACGGGCTCTCTCTCATTCTTGAGGCGTGCGTACCGTTCTGAATGACTTGAAGTGCTTACCCAATATCAACACCTTGTTCAGAATATCCGTTTGAAAAATATTCCAGTGTCGTCGACGTCGGCGGGGGTGTTGGTGCTTTCTCCATGGCTCTTACGGATACACACAAACATATCAAGATTACCCTGCAAGACTTGCCAGAGGCACTCGTCCAAGCCCGGGGTGTGAGAACTCTTTTTCAGCCATCTGGGATAACATTTAAACTTTCTGCTAGATTTGGAAAGCTGACTGTCCCGAGGCTATTCGGGAGAATCGAATTGAATTCACCGACCTTAACTTCCTTACACAGATTCCCGCTAGGGGCAAAGACATCTACTATGTGAGTCTAAACTTGTCATTCCACAGTCTCTGGTGGTAATAGTCGGGGGTTTAGCTCCGTGGTATCCTTCACAACTGGCCCGATCACGAGGCAACGCTCATCCTTCGTAACCTCCGTCAAGCATTAGAACCGCACAGCCGCGTTCTGATTCGTGAGTGGAAGCTATTCAGCACTACACTGTCTGATTCATCCCCCAACACAGACGGCTATGTCGTTCGTGAACTCAGTCGCAAACAGGTAGAGGCGGAAGTTGCGTCCATTGGTACCGTCATGGTCAGTATTTCTGAGCTCTACCCAACGTTAAACAACCCCTGAGTGATCCCTCACAGGCCCCTGAACCTATGCTTCCTAACTTTGGTGTTGGCAACATGCCCATGTACGAATGGGACCTAGCGATGTGGATCGCGTACAACGCCAAGGAACGCACGCTACAGAATACCTTGGAACTTTCGTGAGCAATGAATGGCTCCATGACTAGCCATGCTGTGCCCTAACACTGGAATTTTCACAGGACCGCGGCTGGCCTGAAACTCGAAAAGGTCTGGGACCTTGTGGAAACATGCGTTCTCGAATTTTCGGTTGCCTGAGACACGTGCGGAAAATAGGGCCATATGATCATCGGAATAGCGATGTGAATGTACACTTACCATTTGTAACACACAAAGATTGTGGGGGACGACGCTATGTAAATATTAAAAAGTAAGCCTCGATACAATCGTGCTGTGAGAGAAGATGGGATCGCGAGAGTAAGTCCTAGCGATGTCAACAAGTGGAAGCGAGAAATGTGCAGCCGCATCGTGTCGTCAGGTCGAATGTATATGAGACTGGAGCAAAGGAGCAGAGCTGCGCTATGTTCGCGTCAGGCGCGCCTAGGAATGTCCTCAAAAAAAAAGAAAAAAGAAAAACACCGTATTCTAAGTCACTGTTACACCACTATTTGAAGGCGAGATGGTCAAGGCCCCGACAGCTTTGACCTCTTCAAGATTTCAACCCCATCCCAGTCAGTGTCAATCTCAGGTGGCCAGGTCCGATCTCCAGACGTTCTGTCCGAGCCAGCAGATTATAATTACGTGTCAGTCTTCCATCTGCATCCAGAATCAGACTGGGGGGCTCATCTTATCGTTGTAAGTGTGGCCAGAAAAGCTAACAAGGATACTTGTACTCATAGCGGTCTAGTTACCAGACTAGGTAATTCCGTGTCTTGCTAGTGCGTTACTTGTCCAGTATCGCACCAGAATAACAAGGGTCAGACAGTCCCCAATGACCGTGGCAATGTAGCTGATCCTGCGATAGTCGCGTTTCTCCTCTTGACATGGCAGCTTTCTAATTCATGCCGCAGACTGTGATTAAACTGATCTGTCTTCACAATTCTTACCTACTCGTATGCTGTTGTTTGAACGGGCTGACGAATGGAGATGAGGAAAGATTGGATTGTATGTGACTATTTCTGAGTGGTTCCGGTGAAAGGAGAGTTGAACAGAGCCCTCTCGATGGCACTGCATGATAGATTCAGCCGTTGGACTCGTTCAACATGAATGCTTCTCTGCATCGCCGCGCAGATAAAATTGTGAGCAGCGCCGCTCCAATTTTCCATCCGACATTTTACGGTGAGGCGATATTGTAAGCGACTTGAGCTCATCATCGAGGCCAGCGTCAGCCTACGATATATTTATCGCGCGCTCGTCATGTTCTGTTATCGACACTAGTGGCGGAAAAAGAAGTCATCATCGAAAGTCCGCTCGAAATCCGTATTGGAAAAGATCACATCGCCCTCGAGGTTCGTAGTACCTTGTTACTTTCTGAAGGCAAGCTGCGCCTGAGCATCCGATAACCTTGTTCTCTCGTTTTACAAACTTGAAGTGGATATAAATGCAGACAGTGCTGATGGTACGTTTTGACCCTTCCTTCCCCGTAACACATTCATGGCGAACTTACACCCTCGATCGACATCACCTGCTGTCATTCGGGGTGCACTCTCTGGCTGTCGGATTTCCACTTATGTCCTACTGGTGCATGCATCTGTCACTCGTGTGCTGCGTCCTGTGTTTTGATATATCGCAATTCACAGTAACTAATCTCGTAGCCGATGGTCTGGAGGGGTGCACGTGTGAGCAATCCCCACATCCAGGACTACGCTGTAGCGCAGTCAATTCACTAGGGGACACGGGTAACGGTAGGAGACTCGCCTTGCGTGCTTCCGGTACAATAATGTCAGTCTTTCCATATCCCAATTCCCTTCAACTCCCGTGATACTCTGATCGTTTTGTCCAGCTGTTCAGTCACCTCTACCTGTATTCCGTCTATCATCTCCAGAAAGCGCAGAGTTTGCTCTTCTAGCAAACTCAAGTACTTGTCTGCTCTGCGATCCGGAATCTTCTTCAACATTCTCTTCAATTCGGAGGCTGGACAACTTGTCGTCACCCGACCACACGCCTTGTCAAGATGGACGACTCACCCGTGAGGAGCAATTGGTTATTGATTTCCACGCATTCCTCCACCTTGGCAAGAAACTTGTCCGCCAGATGTTCGAGCATACAGTAAAAGTTCCATGGGTCGTACACCCACTCTTGCTGACGCGCTTGTGCGATGGCAATGATTTCGTCCCAGTCCATAGGTTCGAAAAACGTGTTGGCTTTACCAACACGTTTTTCGTACCTGTCATGGGGAGCAGACATTGTCCATCGCCTGGCGTCGGTTTGCATTTCGGAGTGCTGTTTCAACATTTCCGCCAGCCGACTATCGACAAACCGGAGTTCTCTTTCAATCTGGGACACAGGGGAAAGGACGAATCGCTTGAGTTTTACCTTCATCTTCGCAATGATGGGCCCTGGAGGGAGGGATGACTTTTTCTGGCCGTGTGTGGACCTTTTATGTGTTGAGGAAACGTCCAAGCTCGGAAGACAATATGTGATGTGGTACCATCCACCCCAGGCAGTGTTTTGGACTCGCTCCGCATTGTTCGTGTGGGGACCCGTCGAGAATGTAGCGTTGCATCTCGTCCACACCATGGTTGTGGATCAACTCTGAAATCTGTCTTTGTTCTTATTCACGGTGGACTAGTTACTGAAGATGTGCTCGATGTCATGTACATATATTATTTGCGGCTCACCATGCTCGTTCTGCATCTCGAAATATCATTTATCGAAGGTCAAGTACCCTCAGACGTCTTCTTCTGTCTTTGCGTCGTTCCAGGCGTGCTATCAGCCATCGTGCCTCGAGTTCTCCCTGCTCGCCGAGTTGTAGTTCCTGGACCGTCATCGCATGATCACCATGAGACTGGTCCTTCGTATCAGCTTCTACGCGGCTCAATTTTGCATGCTCGACCGTTCGCAGGCTGGGAGATCCATCCACGCCATTCACTGCCAACTCGCGTGTCTCAGGCCTAGTCTCGTGTGCTGCTCGGGGGTTCAAGTGCAGGTGAGCCATGTACTCTCGGCACCACTCCACCAGCGCTCGACGGACATCATCGGACCGCGTAATCTGCGCACGCAAGCGGAGAACTCTAGGGTCCATGATTAAGGTATCACACTCTAGTGACGGCGAAGACGACTCGGCTTCCAACATTGGGCTGAATGACACTTGCTCTCCCAGGGCCGCATCGCTGAGGCATGGCGTTTCGGGCCCTCGTACGTCTGGAGTGTTCAGATCGTCATGCGCACATTGCTTCTGGTTCTCTGTATTCGTCTTTACTCTGGCCAGAGCTTCTGACGCGCAACTTGTTTTCCTGGGACGGCACCTAATGTTCAAGATCGCATACCATGAGATGAAATCACTGCTAGCTTCCGATTTTGTCGACATGCGCGTTTTCTTAGGATCCGTGGGTGACGGAGGAGCCATTGATAAAGCCGGCGGTCCAGAAGCGCCTCGCAAGTATGCGTTCGATACAGCTTTGTTACCTCCACAAGGACAATCGCTTGCCAAACAGCGCCTGATCACGACAAACGTGGACGAACTCGACGTGCTTTCTGAAAGCGAGCCGGTAGATATTGCGGTGAGGTTTGAATTATTGTCGGGACGAACGATCTTTGGACCCGAGTAGGTCCGGAGTAACGCATCTCCGGTGCTGTTCTCGTCCAGGTCGCCGGAACCCGTAACGCCCAGGTTGTATGGGGGACTTTGAGCGAAGGATAAGACCTCACTTTGAGGGCGTGCCTGCCACGTCGCGTGCTGCATTCGGGTGTCTCCCATCGTGACGATGGAGAGGAAAATGGACGTTGCCAAACTATTCCTGAATAGGGTTTCTCGACCTGGTGCCCCTGCGCTCGGTGAAACCTTGAGTCACGGCGATCAAGAGTTGGGCGAACATACCGCGACTTGGTATCCTCTTTCCGAGCGACGCACGTACGGCTGTGAGACGTTTCTCGACGCCATTATAGTCCGCGAGGGCGTTTATCGCTGCACCCATTAACCCCTCGGCGCTGCAGAGCTCGCAGAGTGTGCAGGTCCCATGGTCGTTGGGACAGCCACTCGTTTTGTGCCATTGATAGATATTGTCGAGTTTGGATAAGAAGTCTATGGCATATTCCCAATGACCATCGAGAAAGTCTTCGCAGACGGTGAGTTCTCCGAGGGACATGAAAGACTTTGCGGAGGCTGAGCCCCACAGTGAGAATTGGCGCGTGCATGTGGATAGAACTATCTCCTGTTATACTGCTCTCTGGGGCGGCTGACCCGTCGGGTGGTGGTACTCGGTGGGCGTCAGTCAGGTTCATCTAGGTCTAGGGGACTTACAATGATGATCTGATAGGCCCAGGACCTTGAGGTCCGAGATGTCAAGCGAATTGAGTCATGGCGGTGCCACAGTACACATGCAACTGTAGCAGTGTTTCAGACGACTCCTACTTGACTACATCGTTCGAACCTCGGCCCGCCGTGGTGACGTGTCGCCTAGACACAAGCGGAAGGTGGAAGACGACAAGGGCCATACAACCACCGCAGCGATGTCCGCAACACGGCGGCAGCCATTCGGATCTCCTCGCAAATGACTGCTTTGCCCGTTACAGACCAGCTGTTCATGCACCCACAGGGTCGAAGGCAGAGACGAGCCTACTTGGCGGCCGCACGACTGCGCTAGTGCGGACGATGCGATACCGCCTCACTGAGTAAGCTGCCCGCTCGCTTGGGCCTTGTCGCTGATACTCATCGCCTCTGGTGGGCTTTAAAACCAGCGACCTCAAGCCCTAAACTTCAGTTCTTATGACAACCTCCGCGCCGCCAGAGATAATCGTCCCTGCAACGCAGTCCTCGCAAGAGGTGCTCTCGCGCCTCTTTCCAGGTGTCAAGCCTCCGCCCTCTCTCCTCGCCCCTGGCCGTCTGCCCAACTCTGGGCCAGGAGCCACGGCGGCACTCGTGAGGGCGCTCAGGGACAACCACGAGAGGAGTCATGTCTTTTTCAACGAATTTAGCTTCCACAAGTGCGCCCCTCCTTGACAAGTTATAGGTCCTTGAACGCTGACGTCTGTGCAGTCACTCTGTCCACCACTTGCTCGCCATCTATGCTCTCGGTGCTCCAGGACCCGTAATTAGCGCTGCATACGAGGATACCCATCTTGATCACATGCGTGTCGCGTTCATTGCACCCAAGAGTGTGACCATCACAGATGATAACTTTGCAAATTACCTAGGAAACGACCAGTGCGTGCCAGGCGTTCCATGTCTCCCTTACCCCTGACTTTGGATCATATTCTATAGCTATTATAATGCATATCTCGATTATTTCCACCGTGTCGTGCTTGATCCTGGTGCTACCATCTCAAATATCCTCGAGGAATATATTTTCTCTCCTCACTACAATGTCCGCACGCCACAGCAAGACGCGGAGCAACCACAGATGCTGAATCGGCTCCTCGAGATTCTCGTTCACCCAATCATCCACGTCGGCTACGGCGCCGAGTTTGGCATACTCGGTCTCATCGCGGAAGGTGTGTGTTGCGTGATTTGTGCGCGCATATGCTGACTGTTTGGTTGGCAGGTCTCGCATGGACGTCGGTGCACCCTGCTGGTGCAACAACACTTATCACGCGTCTACTGTTTACGCCCACGCGGACAACTCCCATCAGTGATTTGGAGAGACAAGGCAAGTTGATCCCACACGCATTCATGTCCTTCGTGTTGACAGCATGACATATAGAGCCGGAATGGATGCCCAAGCCTGGTTCGCGCCTCCGGGCGTTGAACATTTTGTCACTCATGCTTCGCGACCCTCGTTTCGGATCCAAAGTGCTGGACAAGCACGAGTACGCCGCAATGCTCGAATCACACGGCGAGGTGATCAATAGATATGGCGAGATGTGGGACTGCCAAATCGAGACTCAAGACGATTTAGAGGAACGTGTTGAGGAGTTGATCTGGGCTGCGACGCTGATGTACGGCGTTGGAAGCTGGGACGGCAACGAGGCCGAGTATCGTGCTGACTTCTTCACGTGCGTGTAGTCACGCATGCATGTGGATGCATTTCTGATCGTTCCCTTCAGTGCACATATCGTGACATCGGTCTTGTTCATTCCATCGATCTGTGCATACCTGTCACGTCCATCACAAACGAAACTGCTCCGAGCGCACTTTTTAACGGGCATTACCTGGTGGCTTGTGCGTGGTCGACCTGGATTTTCTCTTAAAGAGTTCGTCTCCCAACCGCTTCCACCGTTATCCACTGCACCATTATCCAAGTATTCCAACACCCTCCCCGGCTATCAGCCAACCCCATCGAGCTGTGCACTCCCTTCCCCGACGTCGCCCTACGCTATCAACCCAAACCCATGGCACCCAATCCTCGCCGATGCGCTGGTGCACCCCAACGAGCACCTGTGCAAAGTGCAACGTGCGCTGGCGCATTTCAATGTGCTTTATGGGCACCGGGAACCCGGGTTTATCCTGGAGTCGCTGTCCAAGGACGGCGTGGATGTGGACCCCGAGTACGCATATCTGGATGGGAGCGTGTTTTTGCGTGTGGCATGGCTGACTGCCGCAGCACTCGGTTGGGTCACCCACGGAGAGGACAACACAGGGGTGTGGAATTACCAAGAGTTCCAGCGGGCAGCCTTGGACGAGCTGGAGCTTTTAAAACGTCTAGGGCGGGCCTAGTCCGGTCGTACCATAAATTCTGCCTAGTTACAGCCAGTGCGCCACTGATGCGCGTAGACAGTCCTGTGTGATGAAATGGAAGGCTGGCAGCACTGGAACGGGGACCTTTCCAGTCGAACTATATGTGGGAACATATTTCCGGATCAGGACTCTGAGGAGACGCGTCGCGATCACGTGTTTGCCAGGCATGTCTTACATAATCTGAACCAGAAAACCAAAACTTGTTGTCGTCCTCTGCCACGCCAGCACCCGCATGGACGTCACGTTTGGCGGCAAGTACAGGCTCGAGGAAGAAATCGCCAATGGCGGCTGCGGTGCGTATCTGGTCCGTGCGCGTGTCGTCCCCGTCCTATCCACCCCACAGGCTCCGTCTTCCTCGGCGTCCACACCATAGCTGGCAAGGAGGTCGCTATCAAGCTCGAGCCAGCCATTCCACGTTCCCTCACGTCTCCCCTTCGCCAGGAGTCAAAGGTCTACAAGTCACTCATGGGCGGTCCAGGCGTTCCCTGGATCATGTACTCTGGCAAGCAAGGCGACTATAATGTTATGGTCATCGATCTCCTCGGTCCCTCCTTGGAGGATCTCTTCAAGGTCTGCAATAGACATTTCTCTCTCAAAACTGTTCTCCTCCTCGCAGATCAGCTCGTGCGTCTATTTATTTCTTCCCCGCCCATACATCCACGTTAATTTGACCGCTCCCTCTCTATCTGCGTTGATTTCTCGTTGCCTAGATATCTCGATTAGAGTTCATTCATTCCCGCTCATTTATACATCGAGACGTGAAGCCCGCTAATTTTGTCATGGGCCTCCCGTCCTCCTCGACCGCGTCCATTGTCAACGTCATCGACTTTGGCCTCGCACGTCGCTTCAGGGACTCCAGAACAGGCGAACACGTCACATACAGGCAGGAGGGCAAGCATGGCGTAGGAACCAGTCTCTTTGCCAGCTTGAATGCACATCGTGGCGTCGGTCCGTCCCGTTCCAACTTGTAGCGGGTGGCGCTCTGATATACCCACAGAATGTTCTCGTCGCGATGACCTCGAGTCGCTGGCTTACATGCTCATATACTTTCTTCGTGGGACCCTCCCCTGGCGGAAACTACGTGCACCAACTGTCTCTCAAACTTGGGATCTCATTTTACATGCCAAATTAAGTGCCCTCGGCCCCCTGCTACCCGATTCTCCACCGGATCGTGTTTATCAAGACCACTTAAAAAAGGAGGAACACTCAGCTTACCAGGATATCACACACCTAGAAGAGAACCTCGGACACGATGAAACACATTCTCTTGTCGAGAAATCTCGACCTCTCTCCTCGCTCGCCGTCTGTGCAACCCCTCGTCGTGCTCGTGCGTGTTCTCAGCCACGTACCCCTCCACACTCCCTCGAGCGCCCCCGCTCTCCAGAGCCTCTTACCCCTTCGCCGTTACGCCATCGCCGCCACCGCAGACAATCGTCCTCTTCCTGCCACGCCGATGCCTATCAAGACCCGGATCCCTACCTACCACTACCCACAATTCCAATGACTTCCACTCTACCTGTCGAATTCACCCTCCTCCTCACTTATACCTTGTCTCTCTCATTTACTGATCTTCCCGACTATGACGGCCTCCGTGACATGTTCCGCAATTTGGGCCGTCGTTCAGGCGTACGCTACCCTGACGAATGTGCACAGGGCGACAGGACTGCAACCGAGTTTGATTGGGTCCGCAAGTCGAGAAAAGGCACAGACCATTATGGCACTCATCGAGTACGCGTCTGTGAGGCATGCAACGCTGCCGCTAGTGGTGTCACGGAGAGGCGGTGGCGCTAGTGGCAAGAGGCATTAGTGAGGGGTTGTTTGTAGATGCCGCTTGTCCGGGTGCTCTCCCCGCTACTACTGGGGCTCCAGTTGACGCTTTTTGTTTTCTTGTCGGGGGGAACGGATTGGTTTCTCGCTTGACTTTCGTTGTGGCTGCCTGCCTTGGCAGCAGGTCGTCAGGGTGAGTTATTGTCATGTCGATCTTGCTGTCGCTGACGTTTTAATATATACAGTCTTGGGCAATGCTCGCTTCAGCGAATCGTCTTCTGATGGCCCTCGCATTGTCCCTGCGATCTCCAAACTGGATTCCCTAGTCCGTTCCTCCACTCCTCGGCCCATACCATCTCCCTGCCTCTCGTCGACCCTTTATCATCTCTGGTGGTCATTATTCCCGTCATATTTTACTCCATATGTGCGCGCAAGATATACCAAGTAAACTCCGATGTACGCTTGTCACCACTAGGCTGTATACACTCTTCATGCTTTCCTATTCCTTGCTGTTCGATGTGCTAAGGCAATGTGTTTCTCTGTAATTTTTACTGTCTTTCGATTGCGGTCTGTCCCTGTGCTTTGAAGTTGATGTTTTTCGATGTGACAGCCGTTGTTTCTATCAAGCGTAACTTCTTGCGTTTGTGGCAGAGTCAAATCGACTTACCGACATTGTATTTCCTTCGCAAACAGCCGAGGATCATAAGACCCGCCTTCTGTGCTTCAATCACAGCTCTCGGATGGTGACGCGATGCAAAATGTACGTTGAGACCAAACTTGTGAGCTGTTCATCTGGTTCAAGGTACGGTCTCATGTCTGCCTAGGGAAAAGATGCTAGCCGTGTTGAACACCGGGGGTCAGCGAGGCTTGACATTCATGACTTGTGGGATGGTCGTGCTGGCTCTGTTCAAGCGGCTGTGCTTTTAGGTTTGCAGGGCTACTGAGGTGGATTCTAGAACGTCTCAAAGACCTCACCCCGAAGGGTAGACACGGCAGCCATCAAATGGCCACCGGTTCGGGTGGAGGCGAACTCGGATGCGATGACAGCGCTCAAGGGGTGATCCCCTCCAACGCCGTCAACGATCATGATTGCAAGTTTGATACTCTAGACCGGTAGTCCTCAGAAGCGTGCACACGACACGCTGTGTTTCGTCGCTCAGACATTCGCTTGTGTGTCCGCAAGCTATTCAAGCAGGAGCTGATCAACTTCTCAAGGGGGGAGGCACTTAAAGGCCCACAGATTGCCATTTCGTGAGCTCCCCTACCGGCGGGCATCAAGCTATCAAGGCGAAAGGGGAGTAAGTGGAGTGGGAGGTTACATACTATTCTGGTTCAAGGCGGGACCGTAGACGAGGCCTATCATCATCGTAGTAAATGCCGATGGCGAAGTATTATGACTGAAGAGCAAAAAGTTCCTCCGAGGAAACATCATCAAGAATTCGAACGGGCTCACACATCTCGGGAGCGCGAGATGAGAAGACAGTTATCGAGCTCGGCTGCCAAGGCGGTGCGCCATGCTACTTTTCGACGACCCCCATTTGGCTGACCATTTAGTCGCAATCGCTGGGGTGAGACACGGAATGGAGAATGGAGGCAAATGTCATGCCAGCTCATCTGTATAGCGTGTTTCATGCCTTTGCCACGCATCGATCAGAGTGAATCAGTATCACCGGTGTTAGAAGGTCTTCCACGTCCTGTGATTGGGAATGAAACGTCAGTCGCGCGTTTGATAATGAGCGCGAGACGAGATGGTTGGGGTCAACACATTCTCCGATCAACGAGCTGTCTGGGATCTTCGAATACCTCGCATTGACAGCTCGTCAGCTGCATTCCTCGTCGGACTCACTGTCACTGTCGTAGTCGCTTTCAAGGACGCTATCGGACACTCGCCTGAAGAGGTGGACTTACACCCGTGGACGGCGACGTGGTTGGCGAACCACGCGTTGCTGGCCCTGGTAATGACTTAATCACCTATTTCAGAATTGTTGGGCTTGTTCGTGTGCTGACTTGTGTTTAGGTTGCCTTTTACATTCTCACTCTCGATAGTAGTATCTTGATTTCGCAGTAAATTACCGTGACGTACCCTTACACAAGTCTACGCCACGTCGGAAACACCATCTTGACTCTCACTCCCCGGTTTTGGCGCGTCATTACCTGGGGACGCAAGTTGATTCAGCTTGTGAGATTCATTTAGCCGGGCTTACCATAACCATTGATGTGCCTCTACTTCTACCTTTATCGTTCCGGGCGGAGTCTTTCCGACCCGCTCCACTGCATCTCGTGTAAGAATAAGAGCAAAATACACAGAGGCGCGCGACTATCGAGAGATCTAGCTCAGTCGTGCGCGGGCAACGAACTGGTGTGTATTTACCTATCGAGAGATCTAGCTATGTCACTAATTAGTTGAGTAGGTATACATGAATACTAAGTAACTCACCTCAGTTGTGTGCAGGCAATGAACTGAGGTGACTTGTATGAGGACAATGGTTTATATTCTACTGGTGATGTTGTTAGGCACTAAGACATAGCAGGATCATTTGCTAATGTATGGGATGCATGGTGGTCACCAGCTTAGCTCTAGGGTCTTGTCATATGGACATAATTCAGTATAGTATGTGAGGACAGAAGATGTACCTGAGCAGGGCCCTTGCTGGCTCATCTGTCAGGCTGGTGACAATGAGGCTGTGGGCATGCTTGCTGATCTTGACACTCCCCCTCAAGCCACATGCAGGCTGAGCTTGGTGGTGAAGTGCTTGACTTTCAGGGATGGCAGTGCTTTGGTGAGGGAGTCAGCCACCATGTCCCCAGTAGGGCAGAATATGAGCCATATTTTCCCTTCCTCAAGTACCCATCTAATGAAGTGGAAGTGCACATCTATGTGTTTCATGTGTGCATGGTATTGGTGGTCCCTGGCAAGTGTGATAGTGGACTGGTTATCTGAAAAGAGGGTAATGGGTGCATCAAGAGGGGCAAGTACTTCTCCAATGAAGAAGCACAGCCAAAGCACTTCCTTCATTGCATGTGTCACAGTGATATACTCACTTTTGGTGGTCAACAGCAAGATGATCTCTTGTTTCTTTGATGCCCATGATATAGCTCCTCCATCAATAAGGAAAGCATAGCCCAAGACAGCTCTTTGGTCTTTGGCCATACTATCATCTGTGTCCATGAAACCCTCTAGTGGTTTCTTCACTCTGCCATATGTTAGTCACAGATCTTTAGTATCTGTTAAGTACCTGTAAATGCACCTTACTATATTCCAATGAGCCATATCCAGGTTGCTTGAGAAGTGTGAGACAGTGGATATGATGTATGTGTAGAAGTGTACTCAGTATGACTTGGAGTTTGTGACTAGTATATTCACCTGTAGAAGTGTACTACTACAAGGTGTAAGTAAAAGGTGCTGCATATGAATGGATGACCTTACCTCAGTATGACTCAGAGTTCATAACTGAGGTAGAGTCATGTTGAAGATAATCTTATCTACTCTAGTTTATATAATATGGAAATGTCTGCATCTGTTTGACTGTGGTATATGAAGAATAATAATAAAAACACAACACTCCCTCCTCAAATGGATGGGTATAAGCCTAATTCAAATGTGAAATGCTTTGCTTTAATGCTAGGCAAAGTCTTTGTAAGTGTATCTGCAATCATGTCTGTTGAGGGGCAATAAAGAAAAGAAATAGACCCATTCTCGATGCTGAAGTGAATGAAATGATAATGGACATCTATATGTTTCATGTGTGCATGGTAGCTACTGTCTCGTGTCAGTGTGATAGCTGACTGGTTGTCACTGTAGAGGATTGTTAGGTATGAAAGAGGTTGGAACATCTTGCTGATGAGTTGTTGAAGCCATATTGCTTCTTTAGCAGCATGTGTTGCAGTGACATATTTGGATTTGGCTGTAGAGAGAGTGATGAGTTCCTGCTTCTTTGATCCCCAAAGGACTGCTCCCCCATTGATAAGAAAGGTGAAACCAGTAATAGTATACAGTGAGCAACAAAACCATTCCAATAACTAACCTTGACACAGTGCACAAAGCGCACTGCAAACACTCATGGGAATTTCGCCAAGCTTTGGTGTGACCAAACAAAGTACAAACTCTTGGCTACCAATCCACCCTTGGATCATGTGATTTGGCTCAGAGGCTGTGGAGTTATGGCCATTTTAAGTCACCCATATCATTGGAACAGTTTTGTTGCTGATATTAGGGGTATTGTAAATTAGTATGAAGTATATCCTCCTTTGACCTTGATGACCTCCTGAACCCTCCTAGGCATGCTCTCAATCAATCTTTGACACTCCTCCATCTCAATCTTATACCATTCTTCTTGAATCCTCTCCCAAAGTTCCAATACTCCCTTAGGTGGCTCAGGATATGCTGCTAGCCTTCTTTTCAGCAAAAACCATAGATGTTCTATGGGATTAAGGTCTGGAGATTGAGCAGGCCATACCATGACCTCAAATCCATGCTCAGCCAACCACTCCTTGGCCCTTCTACTGGTATGTTTGGGGTCATTATTGTTACGGTCATGTCGCATGGGCACTAGCTGCCCAGGGTAATGTATAATTTATTTCTTTCTTTTGACCTCTTTCTCTTCGTGCACAGATGCATTTACTTCATTCATAGTCCATGTGACCAGTCACATGATGACGCCAGGAGATGCTAGGTATTAAAGAGTCCAAAGACCATCTAGATAGAGCATAGGTAACAAAGTACAGTCTTTGCTGTCACCTATTGCCCTTGGTAGTAGGTTCTGGAATCTATTGCACTCCTAAGGCACAGGAACTAGTTTCCTGTTTGGGTCTATTTTATTTCTGCTCTTCATTTGCACCCTGACCCAGTGTTCTTTTAATCTCCACTCATCCGGATCTTTCTGGATGCTTCTCTTCTCTTCTTTGATAGAAGACGCCACATAGGAGGTGGCAGTTAATCTCTGCTGTGGCAGCACAGGATTGCTGATTGCCATCACCATGAGGTGTTGATAAGGGCTAAGGGTTTGACCATAGCAGGACATTTACCATACTTAGATAGTTGGTCTGTGCCCAGGTGGCTGTACATTAGGATAGTATATAAAGGTCAGGGAATAACACTGAAGCCCTCAGCTTGTTCTCTTGATGTTCTCCCCTCTACTAGCTAGCCTTAGCAAGGGATAACATAGGCACCTTCACAAGCCCATCACTCCATTCTATACCCCAGTGACCTATGAACACACCAAGCTTACTCTCAAGTGAGATGCTCTCTGGTTTAGGGTTGTATCAATTATCTTGTTGAAAGATAATGTCCTCTATGGTAAATCCATAATCTACCATGGTTTGTTGAAGTTCATCTTCCAAGATCTGCACATAGAGGTTAGCATCCATCTTACCATCAATCTTGCAAGCCATTCCAACTCCATCCCAAGTCATGCAGCCCCACATTATCACTGATCCTCCCCCAAACTTGACTGTTCCTTCCACAAGCCTATTACTAAGGCTCTCTCCTGCCTTTTTCCAGGCCCACTTCCTACCATCTGACCCAATGCAATTAATTTTGGTCTCATCTGATCATATAACATACTTTCAATCATCCACAGTCCAGTCTTGATGGCTCAAAGCAAAATCTAATCTTTCTCTCCTATGATGCTTGGAAAGAAGAGGGCATTTTTGCTTCACCACAGCCTTCATACCAGCTGTCTTCAGGTGATGATGGATGGTCTGGGGGGATATGGAGTGGTTCTTGACCTCTTGAAGAGTGTTGGTAATCTGGACAGCATTTTCAGCCTTTCCAGTACCAAGAAGTCGAATGGCATGATGTATGTCAGTGGGGGAAATGATGGATGGATGACCACCAGTGGCTTTGGGAAGGTTGGGACAGTGTTGGGTATGAATGCAACTGATGGTGGAGTTACTAAAGCCAGTAGAAGTAGAGATCTGATGAGTTGATTGACCTAATTCCAAGAAAGCAATAACTTGGTTGAGTTGATCAGTGGAAAGAGATTTCATGGTGAAAGAAATGGTAAATATCCCACTGGAACATATGAGTTCCACATTTCAATATAGTGGCAACAAAACTGTTCCAATGACATGGGTGACTTAAAATGGCCATAACTCCACAGCCTCTGAGCCAAATCACATGATCCAAGGGTGGATTGGTAGCCAAGAGTTTGTACTTTGTTTGGTCACACCAAAGCTTGGCGAAATTCCCATGAGTGTTTGCAGTGCGCTTTGCACACTGTGTCAAGGTTAGTTATTGGAACAGTTTTGTTGCTCACTGTATCTATGCTCCTGTGTAGTGTTGTTGGCATTGATGTAGCCCACTAAACCTCTCATCTGAGTCCCAAAAGTGAGCATGAATGCCTTGGTGCCAACAAGATACTTATAGATTTGCTTTACTGCCTTCCAGTGGTCCCAACCAGGATTGTTGTTGAACTGAGTGATGAAAGATGTTACAAATGCAATGTCTGGTCGAGTACCAGCAGCTAAGTGAATCAACAAACCCACTGCCTGGTGATAAGGGACATTCTGCATGCATGCAATCTCACTTGTAGTTTTCAGTGACTGTTTGTCCAAGAGCTGAAGTCAAGAGGGATAGAAACAGGTTTAGCATCTGTAAAGTTGTACTTGGTGAGAATAGCATTAATGTAGGGCTCCTGAGACAATGAAATGGTACAGTTGCCTTGATCCCTTGTAACCTTTATTCCAAGTAGCCAGCTAATTGGGCCTAAGTCTGTGATTTGAAAATGTGTCCCAATCTTGTTCTTAAAGGCCTTTACAAGCTCTGATGAGCTCCTGGTGACCATATAGTTATCCACATGAGATACTAAAATAAGAATATGCTTAGCGATGGTTGTGATAAATACCCTCCAATCAGCCTCCATTTGAGTGAAGCCTAGGTCCCTCAGCATAGTGTAGAGTCACTGATACCACTTCAACACACCTTGCTTAGAACCATAGAGGGCAACACAGAGTTGCATGACAAGGTTGATATCATTCTTATTGAAGCCCAGTGGGAGTTCTATGTAGATCACTTTGTCATTGTCAAGTTTGCTGTTAAGGTGCTGTGGAAATCAAATACATCAACATCCTAGTCTTGACATGCTGTGATTGCCAAGATAAGTTGAAGTGATACTAGACATGCAACTGGGGCATAAGTTTTGAAGTAGTTAACACCATATTGTTGGATAAAGCCACAAGCTACCAATTGTGCTTTATATTTATTGATCTTGCCTGCAGCATTCTTCTTAATCTTGAAGACCCACTTGTAGCTCACAATATTAGTACTCTTCAGACACTTGACTATGTTCTAGATATGTGCATCATCAAGGCTCTTCAGCTCTGCATTGATTGCCTCCTTCCACTTTGGCCAGTCTGGGCACATCTTAGCTTTCTTGACTGTCATTGGTTTCAGGCCCTTGGCTTTCAAAGTTCTGCCAAGCAGTGCAAATACTGTGTTTTCATTATCTAATTCCCATGTGGCTGACATCTGTTTGCCTTCAACACCTTCAACCACTGTGGTCTATATTCCCTTTAGGAAGGACAGATTCTCAGCCCTACCATTATTAGTACCCTTCCTGTATTGCAACATCTAGAGGTATGGAGACTCAGTATGCTAATAAGTCAATTGTCATAGGTTTGCACCATCTAATGGGTTATCAATGGTAGTGTTGAGAATGGTTTGGTTAATGTTTTGAGGTGATATCTATGTGGGGGTGGGTTGGGCAGGTTGAGCCTTGGTCACTGATCCAGATGTGCCATCGGACTTAGCATCTGGGTAGGCCTGATTGTTATGCTGCCAGAAGATGACACTCCATTCAATGATTATAGTGTGCCAATCAGGTAAGTAGATTTGATGCATTGCAGATTCAGCATTGAATCCAATCCAGTGACCTTTTCTAGCCTGGTCATCAAGTTTTGACCCCATGTGGTCAAGGACCCAGCATTTTGCTCCCTAGGATAGCAACCCACTTAAGTCAGGTTTCTTACTGTACAGCATCTTATAGGGTGTTTTACTGTCCAAAGCTTTGATTGCTGATCAGTTTTTCACCCAGATGATATGTAGGAGTGTCTTCCCCCATAGGTTTTTAGGTAGTCTGCTTGTGTGCAAGACAGTACACACACACACCACTAGAGTCTGGTTCAAGCACTCAGCAACCCCATTATATTCTGGCATATTATATATGGTGAGTTTTTATTTTGTTCCACTTTTCTTCAAATGATAAGTGAATTTGTCAGACAGATACTCTCCTCCATGGTTGAAATGAAGCTGCTTCACCTGTGTCTTGTGCTGGGTGTTTAGCCAAGACTTGAACTCCAGGTAAGCTTGAAATATGTTGGACTTTGAACATGAGGTTCACTCATATATAGTGTGTATGGGTATTGGTGAAGGAGCAGTAGTAGCTCTGTTTTCTGGGGGTTTAGACAGGTGAAGGTCCCCAGACATTAGTATATACTTCCTTGCCAAGGCTGGATCAAGCCAGTGGGCTACCACCCCTATCTCCATTGATGAGATGAAGGAAGAGGTGGAGGAAAATGAAGCACCAACCCTAGTCAAGGGCAAGGGTAAGGCCAAGCCGATGGCAGAGTGTGCCACCCCTCCCAAGGCCAGAGGGTGGGTTAGACACATTGAGGGTCTGCTGCAGCAGGCCAATGTGCTGCAGGCCCATCTTTTCCAGATCTGGGCAGATACTAAGATACTAGAGGTAGAGGAGAATGAGGTGCTGTCCATCCTGGATGCCCTCATCAGTAAGCTGAGTGCAATCCTAGACCTGTAGTAGACATTGCCCATCCTGTAATTAGCACCTTCACCTTTGTGTAATGGAATGGCCACTCTCCGCTTGAAGTCTGAAAATCAAAGTAAGGTCTAAAAATCTAAAGGGAAGTGAAAGGAAAGAAATGAATAAGTCCTATATCTATGAGTGGTAGGTTCAAGTAGCATGTGAGGTACTACTCAGCTTTTCTTTATTGGGCATCTTTCTTTGTCTATGCCTACCAGTCAGGTTGGGTATTGTGCTTTAGCGTGAGGTACCACTTGACTTATTTTTGTTGATCATCTATCTTCATCTATACCTGCTGGTCTTATTGGGTATTAGTTTGGTCCATAGTAATAAAAGGGCATGGTGTCTCAGTTGCACAAATGAAGGGCAGAATACATCTTTGAAGTCAAAGGGAGACACAGAAAAGAAGAAATGGACTTTGTTTTTATATTCTGTATTTTTTGTGGTTTTTATCTTTTGTTTTCAGTGTTATATCAGAGAGCACCGGTTGAAGTCTGGGGTAAAACAGAGAGCAAGAGAAATAGGGAGTGTGGAGAGTAAGACCTAGATCAAAAGATCTAGTTGTTATAGTGTGATGGCACCTAACGCAAACATACTCAAACAACTAGACAGAACAGCAACTGTCTCTAACAATAGATGTCTCCTCTGAGTGGACCTGGACCCTCAAATAGTAATGTAGTCAGCATGGCTTTTAGATGACAACTCTTCCTAGTTGTGGAGATGCTAGCTTTGGTACAACCATGTGTGGATAGTCTAGCAGCAGCATAGATGACATGGCCCTTCCTGTAAATGATCAATAACAGTGAGATATGATTGCAAGAACAATCTCTTTTACTGAGAGGGAAGAACTCCTAAGGAGATAGGTTGCTATTTAAGAGATTGGTACTCAGAAGGTGATAGGGATGTCTGACTATTCTGAGGAGGAGTTCTAGCATGTGAATTGTGTAGAACAAGCTATAGTACTAGTACATGCGAGAACCCTATTTATAGAGTATACTGGCAGAGCATGGACCAAGTTATCAAGAAAGGTAATTACTGATAGAGGAAAGGTGTCACTAGTGGTCTGAAAATATATTCAGAAGAGGGAAACCACTGGCATTAGTATACAGAATAAAGTCATCAGCATATGATCAAACAATAGAGGTTCTCCTTATTGCATGCTATAGTGAGTACAAGACGTAAGGAGAATCATGGAAGGCATAAATAGCAAATAAAGAAAAGAAGTGGAGATAAACAAAAAGAACTCCTTGACTCATAACATTAGTCATTAGAGTCTGACTTGACATCGTCAGTCTCCAGAGTATCTTCCTTTGCCAGCCTATCTAGGCTTTCATCATCAAGACTGATGAGGTCAGTGATAGAGATAGGGGAGCTAAGGCAAGGATAGTAAGAGATTATGCAGAACGCTGCATAGCACAGTCTGGAAATTGAGCCATTCAACTCTGCCAATAGGTATGACCCTCTAGTGGTCTGGCAAAGGACTACCATAGGTCTGATGTATCTAGGCTTCATTTTCTGGTTTAGTTCCTTCTCAATGCATGTATTGCATATAAGGATCAGATTTCCAGAGTGGATATTGAAGTCCTTGATTCTATTTTTAAACATAGCCTTGAAATGCTTGATTGACTCGAAATGGGCTTTGGCTACCCATTCCTGAATCATCTCCAGGTCCTCCTAACACTTTTGGAGCTGTCAAGCTCACCAAGCAATCAGGTTGGACTGGGTCAGCTGCTCAGTTTCTGTGAGGGGGATGAGAAAGATAGCTTTGATGAGGTCAAATAGGAAGAGGGGCTCAATGCCATGAGCCATAAAATAAGGAGAAAGACCTGTTAAGTGGGCAATGGTAACATGCTCAGCCCAAAAGACCAAGTGAGCAGTTGCATGCCAGTGCAACTCTCCCTTAGGGGAACTTTTAACAATGGACTTCTAGATATCAAGGTGACACCACTCAACCACCCCATTCACCTGGAAGTTATATGGGAATATGTGGATGTGGCAGATGCCATACCAGTCAGCAAGGACCTCTAAAGATTGGAGAAAGGCAGGGCCATTATCAGTAACAATCTCAGTGATAGGACCCCAATAATAAAGAAGGTCTTCATAAATGAAGGTGGCCAGGACCAATCCTTTTTCGGACCTGAACATATGCCATTCTGGATAGGTGGTAAGAGTGCAGTGTACCAATATAATGTAGTGATACCTGTCAGAGCAGGGCATCAGCATGGTGTCAATATGAACTTTATGGAAGAGATCGCTGACCATGTGAATGGTCAGAGATATGCAAAAACAGGCAGTCTGCTAGACCTGACACTTATGACAGGTCCATATAAATCATTTAATGTCTTCAACCAATATAGGCCACCAGAAGTGGAGGGGCAGATGGGTCCAGACTGTGAAGACATTCTTATGCCTGAGGTCATTGTGAGCCTCCTTAATCAGTCCAAATCTCCAGTCTTTGGGTACAACAAGCTGATAATGTCCATGAGGCTCTCTATCCCAGAGGCAGTCATGGAGAATAAAAAAGTGAGTGGCTAAGGCCACAAATGTGCAGAACTCTGCATTAGAGAGATGGGCAGGCTGGATATGGGTTTGTAGGAAGAAGCAGATGAGGTTTATATGTGCCTCCTTTTCTAAGGCCTTCAGAGACCGAGAAATAGAAGGAGGGTCCAGGATAGAGTTTCTGGATGAAGAGGTGGAGAAGACTGACATGCAGATGAGCAGGGAATGAGAAGGATTAGGTGATAATGAGGGAAGATGATAGTCCATAGAGGCAGAGACACCAGAGTACCATGGAGACTAGAGTGTAGTCCATGAAAAGCTGGGAACCAGAGGTTGCAGAGGATGAAAGATGATCCATAGAGGAGCGGAGGTCATAGTATATAGGCAGGGTAGGAATGTAGTCATTGGTAGAGGGCATGAACAGGGGGAGTGATCAGTCGTTCAAGAGGATGATAGCAAATGAGTATGCATTATCCAACCAGTTTTTGACATTTCCATCCTCTAGAGGATCTTTATTGGATGTAGGACACTGAGACAGACCATCTGGACCTGCATGATATTTGACCAGAATATGGTAGAGATCAAAGTGAAAGAGAAGAATGTCTACGATCCATTGGTTGATGATCACATTAGGCTGTAGATTAGGGTTATTGATCATTCCCTTGACATACTTGGCATCCATCTCTATAATAAGATTAGCAACTCCAAAGATAAAAACTCGGACTAATCGAAGTGTCTAAAACAGGCCATACAACTCCAGCTTGGCCTGGGAGTATCAACTCTCAACCAGAGTAAGAGATATGGACCCAAAACAGTTAGAGTAGCACTTCCCATCATTGCCCTCTTGTGACAAGATAAAACCAACAGCAATGACTGAGGTGTCAACCATGAGGACCACCTCCTGGCCGGACTCATAGTTCAGATGCTGGAGTGCAGGGGACTTTATGATCTCATCCTTGAGATGAGCCATGGCTTCACACTGGTTATTGCCCCAATGAAAAGGGACACCCTTTCTGGTCAACTGGACCAGTGGGCAGGCTATAGAAGTGAAATTGCAAATGAAAATATGAACAATACCACAGATTTCTAAGAACTCATGGAGTTGGATGAGGTTCTCACATTCAGGCCAGTTCTGTATCTTCTGGACCTTAGCCTCATGCAGAACTCATTCCTTGACTGTGCATTTATGACTGATGATTGTAGTGTTGGGCATAGTGAGAACAAATCTTTTGGCAAATATGATCATATTGACATTTTGCAGGTATTGTAGAATGCAGTGAACAACAACCAGATGATTCCAAATAAACTTTCAGATCCCCCTGTTTTCAGGGATCATCTCATAGGACCTGTCCAGTCTTTGGTACCAAGTCTGCTCAGACTTCACTGGAAGGTCATCTATGAATGGCATGGTGTAATGGGGAATCTCATTCTACAAAATGAAAGCCATATTAGCTTGGTAGATCTGAACTGCATTAGTATGACCCATAGGAAGAGTGGTAAGACGATGAGGGCCAAGAGGACTGTTAAAGGTGGTTATGTCCCAAGAGTCCACATGAAGTGGCCTCTGGTCATAACCTGCAAACAAGTCCATTATTCTGTAGACTGCATACCTGCCAAAAGATTCAGCTAGATGCTCTACAAATGATGGGACTGAGGAGTTCCAGATGATGACAGCATTAAGTGGCTGTAGGTTGTGTATTAGACAGAGCATCTGGCCATCCTGCTTGAGCACATAGAACCAGCAAGACCAGTATGCTGTGGTGGATGGTTCATACACTCCTGAAGCTATGCAGTCTTTGATAATCTGTATCGCCTGCTTCCAAGCCTTTGGAGGAATGGGAATGTTATGAAGAATCCATAGAGTGTGGAGTATAGTTGGTATCTTGACTGGGGGGAGGTATTGCTCATTGAGTTGACCTTGCTCAGATGGAACCCAAGCAAAGGCCTTCTCATGATTGAGAACTATCCACTGGACTAACTTCAGCTCTTCAGGCCAAAGCCATTTCACTGGGTCCAGGTCTAAAGCATCAGCTTGCTCGTGCATAAAGTGAATACTGGGCATAAAGTCTGGAGAGTTGGTAGGCAATGAAACAAGACCAGCAAGAGGGTTGTTGGGTAGTCATCATAGCACCCAATATTCTTTATCGAGGGGTACCACTATTGGATGAACCTTCTTGGCAACTGGCTTATAGGCAAAGTAGTGCCAAGAGGTGTCAAAGGGTAAGACTGAGTTGAAGGTGAGGACTTGAGAACTGGTGAGAGAGCACTGAGTGAAGGAAAGGAAAGAGTATATGGAAGACCAGAGTAAAACAGAAGCAGAGCTAGAGGAGGAAGGTGTAATGATAGTAGAGTGTGTGGAAGACCAGCATGGGGCCAGAGATAGGATATCAGGACTAGACAGAGATGGAGTGGCTACAGAAGGACACTTGATGTGCATAATGGTGCCAAAGGCTACTTGTAGATTATGGAACTCTCCCCTACCTCTTGATGGATCATCAATTTCTAAAAACCCCATTCAATATGGGTAGAACAGAAGAGATCATGCTTGCAGCACAGGCATCCCATGAGCCAGGGATGAGTAGCCAGTTTATATTCTTTACCTATATTAGGATCTTGGAGCATGATGGTTTGGCTCCCATCAGGGAAGTCATTAGTAGACACACTCATAAGACAATGGAAAGATTGACTAAGAAGCAGATCAAAGTTGGCCCAAGGGACCACTTGTTACATGTCAGAGTGTCCTCTTTGTGTGCCCCCACTCTTTTTTCTCTTTTTCAAACTATGTGTTCCATGACTCACCTTTTGTCCTGTATTCACTTCAATATATACTGAGGGACATCTCCATTATCTGTTCCTATGTTGATGACCTACTCTTATATTCTAGCACCAGTGGACTTCCCCTTCCGGATATCACTTCAAACCACTGGTGATGCCCTTCCCTTCCCAAGTAATTATCTTTCTTGAAGAGATGGTCTGTATTTTGCCAGTTTACCCTATAAATAGGGTCCTTGCATGTATTAGTATCTCAGCTTGTTCTATATAATCTATGTGCTAGAACTCCTCCTTAGAACAGCCAATCACCTTATCCACTGTCTGAGTAACCTCTATCTTTGAACCTCAATATTCTCATTAGGAGTTCTTCCCTCTCAGTAAAAGGGACTATTTGTTATGGTCACATCGCACTACGGTATCATTTACTTTTCTTTTTCTTTTCTCTTCTCTTTGCGCCTGGACGCATTTACTTCATTCACAGGCCACGTGATCAGTCACATGATGACGCCAGGAGAGCTAGGTATTAAAGAGTCCAAAGACCACCTAGACAGAGCACAGGTAATGAAGTACAGCCTTTGCCGTCACCTGTCACCCTTGGCAGTAGATTCTGGAATCTATTGCGCTCCTAACGCGCAGGAACTAGTTTCCTGATTGGGTCCTTTTTCATTTCCGCTCTTCATTTGTGCCCTAACCCAGCACCCTTTAATTTCCGCCTATCTGGATCTTTTCAGATGCTTCTCTTCTCTTCTTTGATAGAAGACACCACACAGGAGGTGGCAGTTAATCTTTGCTGTGGTAGCACAGGATTGCTGATCGCCGTCGCCATGAGGCATAGATAAGGATCAAGGGTTTGACCATAGTAGGAGATCTACCATATTAGGGTAGCTGGTCCGTGCCCAGGTGGCTGTACATTAGAATAGTATATAAAGCCCAAGGAGCAACGCTGAAGCCCTCAGCTTGTTCTCTTGGTGTTCTCCCCTCTACTAGCTAGCCTTAGCAAGGGATAACATAGGCACCTTCACAAGCCCATTACCACCTCATTCACCACCACGACCTACAAACGCCCCAAGCTTAACTTCAAGTGAGACGCTCTCTGGTTTAGGGTTGTATCACTATTCTTGTGACCATACTTTGCCATTATTGACTGTTTATAGGAAGGGCTGCATGTTGTATATGCTGCTGCTAGGTCGTCTGCATACAAGAGTGCTAAGGCTAGCATCTATGCAACTAGTAAGAGTTGCCATCCAGAAGCTGCACTGACTATGTTGCTGTCCAAGGGACTAAATCTACTTAGAGGAGTTGTCTATAGTCAGAGACAGTTGCCATTCTGTCTAGTAGTTTTAGTATGTTTGCATTAACACCATAACACCACTTGGATCTGTAAGCAGATTTCACCAGCACTGAGGTCCAATCGAAGGTTTTTGACCACCCTGATGGTAGACTCAAGGCTGGTGTTGGCATTGAACATGGTCATATGGTGGTCAGACCTTATGGGTAGGTTGAGTGATTCCCAAACCCATTTGGGCATGGAAACAATCTTGGACCCTATGTTCAAGACTGTAGTAAGGGTGCAGTTGGTGTCCACTACTTTCACTTCTAGTAATCATAAGGGCGGGTTATGATGTCCGATGATGAGTCCTTCATCATTCCGGTTGACACAATCACTGAACTCACATTGCACAGCAGCAGGATCATGACCAGCAAGTTCATTGACCTGTACAATATTAGCAGTGGTAGCTGGGACATGCTTGATGGTAGAAGCATTGCAGAACTGCTTGCACATGTCTGATGCCATAGAGAGGAGGTCTTTCATAGAGACTGGGACTATGGTCTTAAGAACCTGATCCAGAACCCACTTGGGCATGGTCTTGTCCTCCAAGGGGAAGGAGTATCTAAATTGGCTAGAAGGGACAACAGGAGTGTTAGTGGGTTCAGAATGAAATGGTTGTTTAGGTTTGGGGGCTGAAGACGAAGAAGAGAAGACCAGAGGTGGCACAATCTCAGTGATACTTGATGGACTGGTGGTTGAGGCATTGACTGCCCTCACCAATGGCAAGGAGACCTCTCTGGCTACCTTAGTTGATTTGGGATCAGAACAGTCGATGTTACAAGTTGGGACTTCAACTCTATTGAAGCAGACTTATCTCGCTTTCTCCTTTACCTTCTCAGCTTGGAAGTTAGCAAGAGCATGGGCCATATAAGCCTTTAGCTCTGCATCTGTCTTGAAGTCTAAGCCCTAGTCCCAGGTCTCAGATGGAGACAAGAAGATCAAAGGCTCTATATCTAGAATAGCATTAGTTTTAGAACCATGGAGTAATAGAATGCCAGTAGTAACTGCAGCAGGTGCAGATGCAAGCGTTTGGATTGCAAGATGGTCTAGACAACCCTTGAGACCATATATACCAGCAATGCATAGGATCCACTTCCTGTCAGGAAGGTATATCTGGCTATTAGTGCCTTGGGTCACTCTGCCACCTCTGACATATATATCTACCTGTGGACAGCTACCCATGAAATGGTTAGGGTCATTGCAGAATGCATAACTCCAAGAAGTTCAGTTCTGCATGGCTACCTGCTCCTGCTTAACCACTAGAGTTAATGTAGGTGCTGGTGGGGTAGACATAGCCCATACAGGATAGTAAGAAGATAAAGAAGGTATACTCATCTGTCTAGTGGACAAGAGCAGATGAAGCACTGAGCCCAAGATGAGAAACTTGGCTGCATCACATGCATTCTTTAAATCATACAGATTGGAAGAATGGTGGTCTGGTTTCTTGAACAGTAGGCATTGCCAGACCTGGACCTCTAGATCAGCTGAAAGACTAGCTATGAAGAGAGCATCTCAGTCCAAGTTTGAGAGCTTCTTCACATTGATCAAGAGGGTTGCTATCTTTCAAAACTTGCATAGGTAGGCATTTAAGTCTTGTAAGGAGTGCATAGGTTTTGTTTGCTGCTTCTGAATGAGATACTGGATGTCAGCATGACTATACTGGTTAATTGGGTCACAACCAGGGTAGAGCTTCTTTACAGCATTGATGAAGGTTGCCCAGATAGAAGGGTTGGCAGTCACCTCATCAAGAAGCTTCCAACTGTCAGCTTTCTCAGCATCAGCATACTGAATGGCTACTTTAATGGTTTCCTCTGCATCAAGACTAGCTTGCCTGGAAAGTGTTTCTACTTCCTCAAGGAAGTCTGGTACCCTATCTATCATGAAGTTTGGAGCTTTGGATGAGCCCCAGAGTGGCATGAGAAAGGCTGGATTTGCTATTGGGACCAGTGCAGGAGGTATAAGAGCAGGTAAAGGTGGTGTAGGTAGAGCTGGATGTAATCCAAGTGGGACAACAGGTAAGGCAGATGGGCTAGATGTTCCCACAGTGAAGCTAGGTGGCAGATGGAGTAGGCAGAAGGATGTTTCAGATGGTTCAAGAAGACCATTAAGAGATAGGGATAAGGAGGCACTAGAAGAGGAGTACAAGAACTGAGGAGATGATTCTCTGCTGAGAGATGTTGGATCCAAAGGAAGAGAAGGTTCCCCCCTTTGCCTTTGAGGTCTAGATTCTATAAAAGTACCAGGGATAAGGATGTCAAAGTCTCTGTCACCAGCTAAGTTGCCTTTGGGAGTTATAGGTCTTGAAACCTGACTATCAGTGATAGGTGACAGGTCTGTCTGATCCACCTGTCCCAAGTAGTCAGGAGGAGTATTTGGTGGAGTAGTAAGTTTGCTGTCAATATCAGTCATATCTACAACACTTAGATGCAGGTGTTGTTGGTTGTCAGGGGAGACCAAATGAAACAAGTCCAAATTCTCCCCAATTTGCAAATTACAGAAATAGTCAAGAAAATTTTCCAGCTCCTGGCACTGGGCCATAGGTCAGAGGCTTCATCATCTAGAACCCCTTTGTGAGATCCTCACAGTGGGCTCCAATTGAAGAACTTCAAGTCCTGCTGAAAGCATCTAGAAGGTCTTCTCATAGATCCTAGGGGTGTGTGTGTTGGGGAGAGCGATGTGTTCACCCCAATAGGGACTCAAAGGTAAGGGGAGTAGAATGAGAGAAGTCCACAAGCTGGGGGCCAGCCAGAGAAGTGCTAAAAAAAGGCCTAGTGTGTAAGATCAAAGGTCCAGTCAGTCATTACAAGGTTGACAGGCAGTAAGGTATACATTGAGCAGTAGAATATGAGCAGAACAGTGATGGTAGTGGTAACAGTAGCAGTGGATGGTTGGTATGTGGTCAGATGATGGTGAGCAAACAGGAGCTAACTTTCCTAATCTTGCTACATCAGATTTATAGTCCCAGGCATATCTGAGACTCTGTATATGAAATTGGAAAGTCGGTAATAATTTCATGTGAGACTATAAGTCCATATGTAAGTTCAAAAACCAAATAATAAGTAGTGTTGACGGTCTGATCTACAAGACCAAAGTTCGAGACCGACCATGTAGTCCAATATAAACCCAAGTCTAGGTCAGTCTATGTATAGAGTGATGGGAAGATATAAAGAACTGTAAAGGCTAAGAATAGATGACAAAAACATAGAAAATAAGAGAATGTAATTGTAGAGACACACTGGTCTCTATAGCATGCTACTTCGGAGAAGCCAGGGATAAACTTCCTATAAAAGTTACAGAAATCTATAAAACTTTGGACTCCCTTGATGTTGGTAGGAGTTTGCCAGTTCTTGATGGCAGCTAGTTTGGCTTGGTCCATCGTGATCTTGTTATGGCTTACAACCATCTCAAGGTATTTGACTTTGGGGACATCAAAGGAACACTTGGATAGTTTGAGGTAGAGTTTCTGTTTGGCTAGCCATTATAGTATTAGTTTAGTATATGTGTGGTGAGTTTCTAAGTCTGTGGAATGGATAAGGATGTCATTCATATAGATGACAACCCATTCTTTTGCTATATAGTCTTAGAAGATATGGTTCATGAATGCTTGGAAGGTTGTGGGAGAGTTTCAAAGTCTAAAAAACATAACAGTGGGCTGGAAGAGCTCAAACAGCATAATAAACATGGCCTTCCACTGGTCCTCTGATTTGATATGAATATTGTTGTATCTCCATCTGACATTAAACTTTATGAAATATTGGGATTCCTTAAGGTGGTTCAGGAGGTTAAAAATGAGGGGCAGAGGGTAAGCATTTCTGATGGTAAACATATTAAGGTATTAGTAATCCTGACAAGGTCATAGAGACTTATCTTTCTTTGACACAAAGAAGAAAGGTGTGGCTTGAGGGGACTTAGATAGTATGATCTTCCCTGAGGCTAGATATTTGTTGACAAATTCTCTATAGGCAGCAACTTCTTTTGGGTTTAGGGGATAAGCTTTTTCTACTTTGAGAATAAAGTCTTCTTTTAGATCTATGGCATAGTCAAATGGCTGCATTGGTGGGAGTTCTCCCTTTAGGGGTTCTTGGAATATGGTAGTGAATTCTACAAACTCCATGGGTAGTGTAACCTCTTTCTTTAGGGTTGCCTGGGCAATTTCAGAGGCAATGGTCAATCTGTTGACATATACAGATGGATGATAACATTTGATATACTTCCATTTGATTGAGGAGCTGGGATCAGCACTGAGGTAGTAGAGTATATATCTCTGGGGGAGGAGGTCATCCTCTGTTAGTGATAGAGGAGAGAATCATATTGTTTCAATCCTCCAGTTTATGATCAGGTTTACTTTCTTTAGCCATGGAAGTCCTAGGATAATGTCTTCTTTTCCACATCCAAGTACTAGGAAGTCTTCAGTGGTTTCCCAATCTCTAATCTTGATGGGGGATCTGGCTACCAACTATACCAGTCCTGAGGTATTGACACTGCCATCCATGTTGCATGCTACCATCTTCTGTTTGAGTTATCTGGTGGGTAGCTTATTTTTAACAATGATCTTTAGGTGAATAAAATTTCCTATGGCTCCACAGTCCACCAGGGCATGGGTTTCAATGATTTTATTTGACTGTATAGTTAAAGGGATTTGCATAGATTGGGCCTTTGCATCAGATACAATTACAGTCACAATATTATAGGGAAGAGTAGATATTGAGGCATCCTTCCATTTCAAAAATCCTGGAGGCTGATAGCTTTCACCTTTGCAGTTTCTCCTTTAATCTGAGCTCCTTCTTCTTTGTCATATATGGTTTTGAGAACTTGTAGAACTTTTTCCTAGGAGATATCCTTGGTAGTGTTAAGGGCATTGAGATACTTGGTGAGTGCTGATTAGGATGGGATTTCTTCTGTGGTATCCACAGTTCTGATTGCAGCAGGGTGGAACAGGTTCCTAGATGATGATGGAGTAGTGGGGACAGGGATGATGGTAGATCAGGGTCTGTAGGTGGTGTTGGTTCCTAGGCACTGATGGTTATAAGTGAAGCACCCCTTTTTATGACAAATGAAGTATAGCCCCTTTCTGATGTGGTCTGCATGTTGTACCAGTGTCAGGGCTACTGAGTCCATGTTTATAGCATTTGGATCTTTGTGGATGAAGGATGATGCATCAGATTCTCCTTTCTAAAGGTGGTGGATGGAACAGAGTCTTTCTTTCTGAGTGTGAAATTTGCTAGTGGCTTGCACCCATGCATTAAGCATCTCAGGTACCTTCTCCATGGAGAGTATCATTTGTGTGAGGTCCTTGTCTAGGCCTTGAGTGAATTTGTTGATAAGTACTAGAGATCCATCTCCTAGCACTGTCTTGGCCACTTTTAACTGGAAGTCAGCTATATATTTTGAAAATCCTTGATTGTCCCTTGTATTCTGCCAGAGCTTGGCTACTGCATAGCAAGCCTTCTGTTTTAAATCAATGGGAAGAAATGTTTTGATGAAGTCTTTTAAGACTTTTTTTAATATCTTGGGGGTGGTGGGATTCTCAGCCATGGTCCTATACCATGCTTCAGCAAAGTGGGCACCACACCCTTTGCTCATCTTGTTGAGTAGCAATATAATTTTTGATGCCTTCATCATATAGACTGGCATATTGATCTCTAGGTAAGCCTTGATAGCTAAAAGCCAGTAGTTGGCATTATCCACTTCTCTAGTAAAATCTTCAGATAGTCTGCCCTTTAATTCTGTAGGCATCTTGTCATCATTGGGGGTTATTGGTCTAGGGAGAATGGAAGGTCAGCCTGGTGGGGTAAGTTCTTGAGGTGGTGGGATGATCCTAGAGTGAGTAATCACTGGTGGTGATATGAACCCTAAACTACTAAGGCTCACTTGAAGTTCTTGAGTTGTTTGTAGGTCACACTGAGGGTGTGTTGTAGAGGGTGAAGGACTTGTAGAGGTGCTCTTAATCCCTTGCTTGCCTAGTAGGTAGAGGGGGAAACACCAAGAGAACAAGCTGAGGACTTCAGCATTGCTTCCTGGAATATATATACTACTTAATCATACAGCCACATATACATGGACCAGGTAGCTAAGTATAGTAATCTTCTATCTATGGTCAAACCCCATGCCCTTATCTATGCCTCATGGTGATGGCAATCAGCAATCCTGTGCTGCCACAGTGGAGATTAACTGCCACCTCTTGTGTGGCATCTTCTATCAAAGAAGAGAAGAGAAGCATCCAGAAAGATCCAGATGGACAGAAATGAATGGGCACTGGGTCAGGGCACAAATGAAGAGTGGAAATGAAAGGAGACCCAAACAGGAAGCTAGTTCCCACGCTTTAGGAGTGCAATAGATTCCAGAATCTACTGCCAAGGGTGACAGGTGATGGCAAAGGCCATACTTTGTTATCTGTGCACTATCTAAATGGTCTTTAGACTCTTTAATATCTAGTATCTTCTGGCATCATCATGTGACTGATCACATGGACTGCAAATGAAGTAAATGCATCCATGCACGAAGAAAAAGAGGCCATGAAATAAATTATACAATACCTTGGGCAGCTAGTGCCTATGTGATGTGACCATAACACTATCCCCCTTCTAAGGCTTGGATTCCCAGATAAGCCAGGCACTCATGGAGCACTGGCTGTGTCCAAGACATTAAAAGAGAGGCCCCACTCTGGTAGGATGATGTAAAAGTCAGTCTGCTCAAATAGCTAGAGAAAGTCTAGTGGGTTGATCATGAGCAACCAAGGAGTGGAGGGATGGGCACAGTAGAAAGCCTTTAGCACTTCCTTCATGTTACCAAGATTCTTGATAGGCTTCCAAGTCCTATCCTTATCCCCAAAACCCTTCCAGTGAACTAAATATTCCAAGTGCATTCCATTCTGGCGACTTGCAATCAAATAATCTACTTCCCACTTGAAATCTCTGTCCTTGGTTACTAGAACTGGGCCTAGGCATCGAGGGACTGCCCCTCAAGACATTCCTTATAGGGTTTCACCCAGGAAACATTGACTATAGGGTGAATTTATAGTGTTTTTGACAATTGCAAAGTAACCATGTTGGGACCTGCTAGAGCTGTGATCTTATATGGCCCTAGTCAATGCTCAGTCAATTTCTTTGAAGCCCCTATGAGCCTCAAGTTCTCTGTAGAGAGCCAGACTAGCTGGCTAACTTCATAAATAGGGGCATTGAAACAATGCTTGTCCACCTGTTTCTTCATCCTCTCCTGAGCTTGCAGGAGGTTGTGGTATACTTCTTCCAAGGTGGCAGAAAACTTATCTGCCATGGGGGCAATACTATTTCTGGTGATGGCTTTGATACCCAACCACATTGAATAAGTATGGGTAATAGAGAAGGGAGTCTTCTTCATAGAAGAAGAGACCTTGGAGTTCATGCTGTATTGTGCAATCAGAAGTCAGTCCAACCATTCTTCTTGATGATCAAAGCAATATATTCTCAAAAACTTCTCAATCTCTTGATTGATGACTTCTAACTACCTGTCTGCTTGTGGGTGGAAGGCAGTCAAGAGATGTGTCTTGATACCAAGTTGCTTATTAATACTTTGCATCACCTATGATGCAAACTGCAGACCTCAATTCATAGTTATGGATTTTAGAAGGCCATGATGCTTCCATATGTGTTGCATAAATAGCTTGGCCATATCAATGGCACTGATTGCCTTGGTGCATGGGATTAGCTCTACTTCCTTGCTGAACCAGTCAACCACCATCAAGATGATGTCAAATCCATGAGAGAGGGGGAGGTTGATAATGAAATCTGCTGTGATATCCTCCCATGGACTGGATGGAACCAGTAGGGGAATGAGCCTACTGGCTGGCACAGCACCTGTTCTCTTGCACCATTGGCATGTGTCACATCTAGTGATGTAATCCTTAATAAAGGTGGCTAAGCCAGATCACCAATAATTACATTGTAATGCTTCTAGTGTTTTTTCCTGTCCTGGGTAGTCTATGATGGGCATATTGTGATGCTTACAGACAACTTCCATCTGAAGCAGTAACAATTTGGGAATGTAAACCCTGCTGTGGCAGTCACTGAGGCAGCCATCTTGCTCCTCTTGGATTTCCCACTTCCTATTGAGTTCCCTTATGTCCCTTTCACATAACTTACATATTTCCAGAAATATTTTATGTTTAAGTTGGATCCCTTCATCCATAATTGAGAGCTTGCCCATATAGGGGGTTGCTCTAATCTTGTCTGGGGAAATAATGATTATCTCTTTGTTATCTTTCTTGATTTCTTCGGTGTGATCCAGATAATGACTGAGTGCATTGGCTTTTGCCATCAAGGTATCAGATTTGTAAACCCACACCATGTTGAATCAGATAAAATATTGCACCCACCAGGCTTGCCAGTAATTAAGATCTTGGCATGTCATGAAGAACCTTAAATTATTGTGGTCATTCCAGACCTCAAATGGTAACTTGGCACCTTCTAGGTAATGCTGCCATTGCTCTAATGCTTGGATGATGCCTAGCATCTCCTTGTTGGCAATGGGGTAGTTCTGTTCTTCAGAGGTCATAGAGTGGCTAGAGTATGCCACTAGATGCTACTTGTCTTCTTTTAATATACTTAAAACAGCCCCAGTTGCATAATCCAAGGAATTGCTCTCTATGCAGAATTGACAATCAATGTTGGGATAGGCAAGGATGGGGGCAGTGGTGAAGGCTTGCTTCAACATGTCAAAGGCATGCTGGCATGCTTTATCTCATTGGAATGCCTTATCCTTCTTTGTTAGGTCATAGAGTGGTCTAGCCACTTTGCTATAATTGGAAATGAACCTGCAATAGAAGTTTGCTAATCCTAGGAAACTTTGGATATCCTTGACCTTGGTGGGAATTGGCCATTTCATTATGGCATTAACTTTTGCCAGATCTATCTTTATTCCTTCCAGAGAAACAATTATTTCCAAGAAGTCTACCTCTTTGATGCGAAAGAAGTATTTTTCTAGCTTGATGATACAACTCTAAACCAGAGAGCATCTCACTTGAGGGTAAGCTTGATGTGTTCATAGGTTGCTGGGGTATGGAATGGAGTAGTGGGCTTGTGAAGGTGCCTATGTTATCCCTTACTAAGGCTAGCTAGTAGAGGGGAGAACACCAAGAGAACAAGCTGAGAGCTTCAGCATTGTTTCCTAGCCTTTATATACTATCCTAGTGTACAGCCACCTGGGCATGGACCAACTATCTAAGTATGGTAATTATCCTGCTATAGTCAAACCCTTAGCCCTTATCAATGCCTCATGGCGACAGTGATCAGCAATCCTGTGCTGCCACAGCAGAGATTAACTGCCACCTCCTGTGTGACACCTCCTATCAAAGAAGAGAAGAGAAGCATCCAAAAAGATCTAGATGAGCAGAAATTAAAGGGCACTGGGTCAGAGTGGAAATGAAGAGTGGAAATGAAGTAAGATCCAAATAGGAAACTAGTTCCTGCACCTTAGAAGCACAATAGATTCCAGAATCTACTGCCAAGGGTGACAGGTGATGGCAAAGGCCATACTTCATTGCCTGCGCTCTGTCTAGGTGGTCTTTGGACTCTTTAATATCTAGCATCTCCTGGTGTCATCACATAACTGGTCATGTGGGCTGCAAATGAAGTAAATGCATCCATGCACAAAGAGAAAGAGAGATGTAAAAGGGGATAAATTATATATTACCTTGGGTAGCTAGTGCCTGTGCAACATGACCGTAATACCACCCCCCTTCTAAGGCTCAGATTCCCAGATGAGCCAGGCACTCACAAAGCACTGGCCATATCCAAGATGTTGAAAGGGAGGCCCTGCTCCAGCAGGTCCATGTAGAAGTCCATCCAAGTAAATAACTGGAGAAAGTCCAGTGGGTTGACCGCAAGCAACTGAGGGGCAGAGGGATGGGCATGGTGGAAAGCCTTTAGTGTGTCCTGTGCATTACTGAGGTTCTTGATAGGCTCCCAAGTCCTATCCTTGTCCCCAAAACCCTTCTAGTGGACTAAATATTCCAAGTGCATCTCATTCTGGTGGCTAGCCACCAAATAGTCTACTTTCTACTTGAAGTCTCTGTCCTCAGTTACAACAACCAGGCCTAGGCATTGAGGGACTTGCTCCTTGAGATGTTCCTTATAGGGTTTCATCTGGAAAACATTGATCATAGGGTGGATTCATAGCATCTTTGGCAGCAATAACGTAACCACATTGGGGCCTGCTAAGGCTGTTATTTTGTATGGCCCTAGCCAATGCTCAGTCAACTTCTTTGAAGCTCTTGTGAGCCTCAAGTTTTCCATAGATAGCCAGACTAGCTAGCCGACTTTATAATTAGGGGCATCAGAACAATGCTTGTCCACCTGTTTTTTTATTTTCTCCTGAGCTAGCAGGAGGTTTTGACGCACTTCTTCCAAGGTTGTGGAGAACTCATCCACTGCAGGGGCCATACTACTTCCAGTGACAGCTTTGGTGCCCAACCACATTGGATAAGTATGGGTGAGAGAAAACAGAGTCTTCCATGTAGTGGAAGAGGCCTTGGAATTCATGCTGTATTGTGCGATTGAAAGCCAGTCTGATCATTCTTCTTGGTGGTCAAAGCAATACATTCTCAAAAACTTCCTAATCTCCTGATTTGCAACTTCTAACTGTCCATCTGTTTGTGGATGGAAGGTGGTCGAGAAATGTGTTTCAATGCCGAGCTGCTTGTTGATATTTTGCATCACCTGTGATGTGAACTGTGGTCCGTGGTCTGTAGTTATAGATTTTGGAAGACCATAATGCTTCTATATATGCTGCATAAATAATTTGGCCATGTTAACAGCACTGATTGCCTTGGTGCATGGGATCAGCTCTACTTTCTTGCTGAACCAGTCGACCACCATCAAGATGGCATCAAATTCATGAGAGAGGGGGAGGTCAGTAATGAAATCTGCTGTGATGTCCTCCCATGGACCAGACAGAACTGGTAAAGGAATGAGCTTGCTGGCTGGTGCAGCACCTGTTCCCTTAAACTGTTGGCATGTATCACATCTAGCAACATAATCTTTGACAAAGGTGGCAAGGCCAGACCACCAATAATTATGTTGTAACGCTTCTAACGTCTTTTCTTGTCCTGAATGCCCCATAATGGGCATATTGTGATGCTTTTGGACAACTTCCATCCAAAGCAATAATGATTCAGGGACATATACTCTACTGTGGCAGTCACTAAGGTAGCTGTCATGCTCCTTCTGGATTCCCCACTTTCTTTCAAGTTCTCTTATGTCCCTTTCTTGCAACTTGCATGTTTTCAGAAATATTTTATGTCTAAGTTGGACCCCTTCATCCATAATCGAGAGCTCGCCCTCATAGAGGGTTGCTCTAATCTTGTCCAGGGATATAACAATTATTCCTTTGTTATCCTCCTCAATTCCTTTGGCATAATCTGGACAATGACTTAATGTGTTGGCCTTTGCTATTGAGGCACTGGGCTTGTATACCCATACCATGTTGAATCAAGTAAGATACTGTGCCCACTGTGCTTGGCGGTGATTTAGATCTTGGTGCGTCATGAAGAACCTTAAATTATTGTGGTCATTCCAGACCTCGAACGGCAATTTGGCTCCTTCTAGGTAGTGCCACCATTGCTCAAGTACTTGAATAATGTCTAGCATTTCCTTATCAGCAATGGGGTAGTTCTGTTCTTCAGAGGTCATAGAGTGGCTAGAATAGGCCATCAGATGCCACTTGTCTTCTTTTAGTATACTTAAAACAGCCCTGGTTGCATAATCTGAGGAGTCACTTTCTACACAGAATTGACAGTCAATGTTGGGATAGGCGAGGATGGGTGTGGTGGTGAAGGCTTGCTTCAATGTGTCGAAGGCATGCTGGCATGCTTCATCCCATAAGAAGGCTTTGTCCTTCTTCATCAGGTCCTGGAGTGGTCTAGCCACTTTGCTGTAGTCAGAGATGAACCTATGATAGAAGTTTGCCAACCCTAGGAAACTTCTGACATCCTTGACTTTTGAGGGGACTGGCCATTTCATTATGGCATCAACCTTAGCTGGGTCCATCTTTATCCCTTCTGGAGAAATGATCATTCCCAAGAAGTCTACCTCTTTGACATGGAAGAAACATTTTTCCAGTTTTACGAATAAATCATTTTCTTCAAGGTATCTGAGGACTTCCAGCATAATTCGATCATGCTCTTCTTGGTCATCTATTTTTGTAAATATCATTATGTCATCAATATAAACAATGCAGACATCATTCATATCAGCAAAGATCTCATTCATCATCGCCTGGAAGGTGGTGGGGGAGTTGCAGAGTCCAAAGTACATTACGAGCAGCTCAAACACTCCTTTGAACGTGATGAAGGCTGCTTTCCATTTGTCACCCTCATGGATTTGGATATTGTTATACCCCCATCGGAGATCCATTTTGATAAATAACTTTACTCCTCTTAGCTTATCCACTAATTGGGAAATCAGCAGAAGTGGATAATTATTTTTGATGGTGTGTTCATTTAGGTAGTGGTAATCCTATACCATGCACTTCTTGCTGTCTTTCTTTGGAACAAAGAAGACTGGAGAGGTTTGCAGCAATTTAGAAGGCCATATGTACCCCTTAGCCAGCTAATCATCTAGAAAAGCTTTAACTTCTTCTTGTTCTGTTACTAATAGGGGGATGAGTTGACCCTTCTTTGGGTTAAACGTTTCTTTTAGATCGATCCCATGATCCCATGGCTTTTTGATAGGCATGTGCTCACTTTTCTTTTTCGAAAACTGTCCAAAGTACTTCTTGTATTCATGAGGAACCAGTTCCTCAACTGTCTTTTTCTTCTTTGATTCTTGTGCTTCTAGCGCCTTAATAGTGGCATGGATCTGGTACTGGAAGTTCTCTTCTTTCTTTTCCAGGAGTCAGAGAAGCACTGGCTTATCCTGTAAGCAATGGCAGTGATGGGGGCACTGGGTCATTTTCACCATGCCCTTCATCCAGTCTACTTCGGGATTGTGACGCTTCAACCATTCATATTCTAAGATGAATTGGTTTTTGCCCAAATCCATCACTTCTGCTGTTATCTTTTCTCAGTGTCCTTGGAATTCCAGTACTAGTTCTGCAGCATGCATAATACTGCCTGCCAAGTTCTTTGTTCTGTCCACGTTGTATATGAGTATCTTGTGGTGGAGTTTAACCAAAGGGAGTCTGACATTATCGGCCCATTTTTAGTCCACAAATACTGCATTTGCTCTGCTATCTAGCAGAGCTTCAGCTCTTATGTAATTCTTCTCAGACCTTTCCATATAGGAGGTGATGTGAATATTGAGAAGTATCTCCTTATTGATTTTTAAGTTCCTAACAAAAATATCATCCGGGAAAATGATACTTTGCTTTAGAGGAGGATGGGAGGGTAAAGAGGAATTAAGCCCAGGTTTAATGTCTCTGGCAAGCCCTGAAGGGGACCCCTCTGATGGCTATGTAAGATTAACTACCTCCATTTCCTTGGTTTCTGTTACTGAGAGGTTGGAGTACCTATTGGGCGATGCATCTTCAGGGCTCCCAGGGCCCTTCAGGCATGGCCTTTTCCCTTCCCAGCAAGACCTTCATAGTCCCAGAATCAGGTTTGGGCTTTTTCAAAATTCATTTCCCTTACCATTTTTGGTAAGGGGCATTCAGAGGGGTCTACCTTCTTTCCTTTGTCTTCCTGGTTTGGTCCAGGTGTAGTGGACTTACCCACTCCTTAGACTAGAGCTGAAGATGTGGTCTCTGCATCTTCCCCTTCTTTGTTCAAGGGGACTTCTTCCCAACAGACAACTTTACACATTCTCCTACCCAGGGTGGCAGGAGTGCAAGGTTTCCATTGTGAGCAGACATTCCAGTGTCCACCCCCAATGAAACCGCATTTGGTGCACTTCTTTAAGGGGTCTCCTCGAACCTTGGGGGCCTTACAGTCTTTGGAGAAATGCCCTTGTTTCCTACAGTTGTAGCAGGAGTATTTTGTTTTGTTGAATATTGGCCAGCTTTGTGCTGCATCGATATTCATAGCATTTGGGTCATGCCTCAGGGCTCCCGAGTTCCTCTGCATTTCTCTGGTGAGAAGCTTCATCAAATCTTTTCTTTCTCCTTGTATGTGGAGTTCCTCCATAAATTCATCGAGGTTGTTTGGATAACCTTTGGCCCAAATGTACCTTTTTATGATCCCTTGATTTGCATGTTTAAACAGCAGATCTATACATTGATCAGCTGGGAGTGCTGCTACCAGCTGATGAGACTTGAATTTTATGAGGAAGAAGGTCATGTCTCCCCTTTCTTGCACTAAGGTGAGCAGCTGTTGCTTGTGCCACTCTTTGTCATTTACTGGCCTGAAATTGACCAGCATCATCTTCTCGAATGCCTCCCAGGCTAGCCACGAGCCCGCCAAGGCTACTGCCTGGCATATCGTTTGTGCGAGGTGGGCTGCATCACCTTTCATTATCTTGGACACCATGGCTTTCATCACAGTTTCTCCTGGGAGGGTGGTGGCATTCTCCATTTTCCACATGAGAACCTTAGATCATCATTCATTGAACATGCGACCCCTTTGTCCTTCAAAGTTTCCAGGGTCCACAATTATTTTTGACAACTTGGGCACACTAGGCTCTGCTGATCCACCACCAGTCACTATTGGTCTGGCAGCAAGGGTTCTTACTTGGCCAACTAAAGCACCAACCATTGCTTCAAGATCTTTAATTTTACTGGCTGCTATGACAAGCTGATTGCTTTCTTGGGTGACCCTTGTTTCTGCCTGGGCCAGGTGATTAATCAAGTTCTCTTTCTTGCCTTCTACTCCGGCAAGATAGTTTCCTAACTCAACCACCAATCTTGCCCAATTGTTGGTTCCAGCCACGAGTTGGGAGATGATGTTTGTGAGTTCTTGGGGAAGTGACATTGTTATTGCTTTTAGTAGTACTTTACTCTTTTCATAGGTCTCAACCAAATCCTAGATCCTAGGAGCGTCTGCCTGCTAATCTCTTTCTTATATTCCCTCCTGGTCCTTTTCTTAGGTGCTGGAGGTTCCTGCACCAGTTCTGGCTCTAACGAGGGTATGTGAGAGTTGACATCCAGTGTGAACAGGTGTTCATCCAGGCTGGGGGTTGAGGGGGTAGAAGATAAAGGGGATACTCTGAAGACTCTGTCGAGTTTCTATTGGTAGCAGAATAGGTTCCACTCGTATTCCAACCACTCATCATCGAGGTAGGGATCTACTGCTTGTTGCAGTGGGAGGAAATGCTGTGAAGGTGGTGAGTGTGAAATGGTTGAGCCACTGGAGGGCCCTTCAATCTCTTCTTGTCGAAAGTAGAGCATGGGGTCTACTGATAGTGCGCTGCTGGCAAGGTCCTGTGAGTTTTTCACTTCCCAGATACTGGACAATCCAACTTCTGGCTGCTCTAAATAGCCCCAGAAATCTTCTTTGAACTGCCTCTCTAAACCCACCTGATGTTCTCTTGTCAGGTGCTCCACTAGCTCCTGTAATTGTACTATGGGGAGATCTAAGTCACCTTGGTCGTTCAGGTCTTCTACTACTACCCGATTGGCTACTAGATATTGGTATACGATCTATAGGGCTAGGGGGAGGATAGAGGATGTGGACGGCACTTGATGCCTGTAAGAGGAAGGTGGCTGTGTGGGCGTCCACTTGAAACTTACTTCTTTCTAGTTGATAAGGCTAGGAAGGGCGAGGTACAAATATGAGAGCTTGTTCTAATGATACAACCCTAAACCAGAGAGCATCTTACTTGAGGGTAAGCTTGGTGTGTTCATAGGTTGCTGGGGTGTGGAATGGAGTAGTGGACTTGTGAAGGTGCCTATGTTATCCCTTGCTAAGGCTAGTTAGTAGAGGGGAGAACACCAAGAGAATAAGCTGAGAGCTTCAGCATTGTTTCCTGGCCTTTATATACTATCCTAGTATACAGCCACCTGGGCATGGACCAACTATCTAAGTATGGTAATTATCCTGCTATGGTCAAACCCTTAGCCCTTATCAATGCCTTATGGCAATGGCGATCAGCAATCCTGTGCTGCCACAGTGGAGATTAACTACCACCTCCTGTGTGGCACCTCCTATCAAAGAAGAGAAGAGAAGCATCCGGAAAGATTCAGATGAGTGGAGATTAAAGGGCACTGGGTCAGGGCACAAATGAAGAGCAGAAATGAAGTAAGACCCAAACAGGAAACTAGTTCCTGCATCTTAGGAGCACAATAGATTCCAGAACCTACTGCCAAGGGCAATAGGTGATGGCAAAGGCTGTACTTCATTACCTATGCTCTGTCTAGGTGGTCTTTGGACTCTTTAATACCTAGTGTCTCCTGGCGTCATCACGTGACTGGTTATATGAGCTGTGAATGAAGTAAATGTATCCATGCATGAAGAGAAAAAGAGATGTAAAAGGGGATAAATTATACATTACCTTGGGCAGCTAGTGCCCATGTGATGTGACCATAACACTTGATAAATAGGTCATTTTCTTTGAGGTGTCTGAGAACTTCTAGCATAATCTGGTCATGTTCTTCTTGGTCATCTGTTTTTGTGAATATCATTATATCATTGATATAGATGACACAGATGTCATCCATATCAGCAAAGATCTCATTCATCATCACTTGGAATGTGGCCAGGGAGTTGCATAGCCCAAAATACATTATAAGTGGCTCAAACACTCCTTTGAACATGATGAATGCTGCTTTCCATTCATTGCCTTCATATATTCAGATATTGTTGTATCCCCATCTAAGATCCATTTTGGTAAACAATTTTACTCCTTTTAGCTTATCCACTAATTGGGAAATGAGTGGGAGTGGATAATTATTTTTGACAGTATGTTCATTAAGATAGCAGTAATCCTATACCATGCACTTATTGCCATCTTTCTTTGGGACAAAGAAGACTGGAGAGGTTTGTAGCAACTTGGATGGCCATATATACCCCTTAGCCAGCTGATCATCCAGAAAAGCTTTAACTTCTTCTTGTTCTGTTACTGATAGTGGGATTAGGTAGCCCTTTTTGGGGTTAAATGATTCTTTTAGATCTATGTCATGATTCTATAGTTTTCTGACAGACATGCACTCACTTTCCTTCTTGGAAAACTATCTGAAATACTTCTTGTATTCATGAGGAACACTGGCTTATCCTATAAGCAGTGGCAGTGTCAAGGACAACAAGTCATTTTTACTATACTCCTTGACCAGTCTATTTTAGGATTATGGCATTTTAACCATTCATATCCCAGGATGAATTGGTTTTTGCCTAAATCTATTACTTCTGCCATTATCTTTTCTTGGTGTCCTTGGAATTTCAGTACCAGTTTGGCAGCATATATAATACTGCCTACCAAATTCTTTGTTCTATCCATGTTGTAAACAGGTATTTCATAGCAGAGTTTAATCAAAGGGAGATTGACGTTATCAGTCCATTTTTGATCCACAAATACCACATTTGCTCTACTGTCAAGCAGAGCTTCTGCCTTGATGTAATTCCTTTTGGACTTTTCATTATAGGGCATAATGTGAATATTGAGAAGTATCTCCTTGTCAATTTTAAGATTTCTAACAAAGATATCATCCAGGAAAATGATATTTTGCTTTGGAGAGGAGGGAGTTAAAGAGAAATTAAGCCCAGGATTAACACCCCTGGTGAGTCCATGAGAAACCCCTCTGGTGGCTGAGAAATAACAATTGCCTCTATTTCTTTGGTTTCTTTGATCAAAAGATTGGAGTATCTGTTAGGTGATGTGTCTTTGGGGCTCCTAGGGCCCTTCAGACATGGCCTTTTCCCTTTCTGGTGAGACCCTCATAGTTTCAGAACCAGACTCAAGCTTCTTCAAAATTCATTTCCCTTACTATTTTTGGCAAGGGATGTTTGAAGGGGTCAACCTCCTTTTCTTTGTCTTCCCAGTTTGATTTGGGGATAATGGACTTACCAGCACTTTGGACCAGGGCTGAAGATACCATGCCCATTTCTTCCCCTTCTTTATCTAAAGAGACTTCTTCCCAGTGGACCACTTTTCTCATTTTTCTACCAGAGTTAGCAGGTGTTCATGGTTTCCAATGGGAGCAGATGTTCCAGTGTCCACCCCCAATGAATCCATATTCAGAGCATTTTATCAAGGAGTTTCCTTGAATCTTTGAAGTCTTACAATCTTTTGAGAAATGCCCTTGTCCTTTGCAGTTGTAGCAGGAATATTTTGTCTTATTGAATATTGGCTTGCTTTGGGTCACATCGATATTTATGGAATTTGGGTTGCATCTCAGGGCTTCTGAGTTCCTCTGCACTCCCCTAGCAAGAAGCTTCATCAAGTCTTCCTGCTCTCCTTGTATGCAGAGTTCTTCTGCAAACTCATTGAGATTGTCAGGGTATCCTTTTGCCCATACATATCTCTTGATGATCCCTTAATCTGCATATTTAAACAATAGATCTATACATTGATTGGTCAGCAGCATTGCTACCAACTGATGCACCTTGAATTTAGTAAGGAAGGTAGTCATATCACTCCTTCCTTGTACTAAGGTGAGCAGCTGTTGTTTGTGCCACTCCTTGTCATTTACTGGCCTGAAGTTGGCCAGCATCATCTTTTTGAAAGCTTTCCAGATGGGCCATGTGTCTGCCATAGCTGCTACTTGACTTATTGTTTGTACTAGATGGGCAGCGTCCCTCTTTGTCATATGAAAGACCACTGCTTTCACTGCTGTTTTGCATGGAAGGGCAGTGGCATTTTCAGTCTTCCACATTAAGATCTTGGACCACCATTCATTGAACATGCGATCCCACTGTCCTTCAAAGTTTCCAGGGTCCATAATAATTTTTGACAACTTGGGTGCACTAGACCCTGTGGTAGTGCCACCAGTCACTGTTGATCTGGCAGTGAGGGTTCTTATTTGGTTGGTGAGGTTCCCAACCACTGTTTCAAGATCTTTCACCTTGCTTATGGCAAGGGCAAGGTGGTTTTCTTCTTGGGTGACCCTTGTTTCTGCCTGGGCCAGACAAGTAATGAGGTTTGCTTTCTTCCCTTTCACCACTGCTAGATAGTTTCCTAACTCAACTACTAGTCTTGCCCAATCATTGGTTCCAGACGTTAGTTGGGAGATGATGTTGGTGAGGTCCTAGGAGAGTGACATTGTAAAATGAATATATTTAAAATTTGTATCAGATTCGCTTGGTTGGTCTTAACCAGATTCTAGACCCTAATAGTTGCTGCCTACTAATCTCCTTTTCATACTCTTTTCTCTTCCTTTTATGAGGGAGCTCCTGCTCTAGTTCTGGCTCTAATGAGGGCATGTGAGACCTGATATCCAGCATGAATAGGTGTTCTTCCAGTCCTGGGGTGGAGGGGATAGTGGACAAAGGGGATATTCTGAATACTTGATCTAACTCCTGTTGGTGGCAGAAGAGGTTCCACTTATATTCTAGCCACTTGTCATCGAGGTACAGATTAATAACTAGATGAGGCAGGAGGAAATGTTGTGGGGGTGGAGATGATGAGGTGGTTGAGATGATGGATCACTGATTGATCTCATCTTGGTGAAAGTAGCACTCTAGGTCTGGTGATAGAATTGAGGCAGCTAGGTCTCTGGAATGGTTCTCTTCCCAGATAGTGATATCTGTGATCTCTAGCTGCTCTAAATAGCTCTAGAAATCTTCTTTAAACTACCTCTCTGAATCCACCTGACGTTCTCTCATCAGATGCTCCACTAGTTCCTGTAACTGTACTATGGGGAGATCTAGGTTGCCTTGGTCATTTGGGTCTTCTACTACTATCTGATTGGCTACTAAATAATAGTATATGATCTATAGGGCTAGGGGGAGAACAGAGGGTATGGATGACACTTGTTGCCTATGAGAGAAAGGTAGCTGTGCAAGTGTCCACTTGAACTTACTTTTTCTAGTTGATAAGGCTAGGAGGGCAAGGTATGAATGTAAAAGCTTGTTCTAATGATACAAACCCTAAACCACTAAGGCTTACTTGAAGTTCTTGGGTCATTCATAAGTTGCAATGAGGGTGTATTATAGAGGGTAAAGGACTTGTAGAGGTGCTCTTAATCCCTTGCCTAGCAGGTAGAGGGGGAAACACCAAGAGAACAAGCTGAGGACTTTAGCATTGCTCCCTGGGATATATATACTACTTAACCATACAGCCACATATGCACAGACCAGGTAGCTAAGTATAGTAATCTTCTGTCTATGGTCAAACCCCATGCCCTTATCTATGCCTCATGGCAATGGTGATCAGCAATCCTGTGCTGCCACAGTGGAGATTAACTGCCACCTTCTATGTGGCATCTTTTATCAAAGGAGAGAAGAGAAGCATCTGGAAAGATCTGGATGGGTGGAAATGAATGGGTGCTGGATCAGAGCACAAATGAAGAGTGGAAATGAAAGGAGACCCAAACAGGAAGCTAGTTCCCACGCTTTAGAAGCACAATAGATTCCAAAACCTACTGCTAAGGGTGATAGGTGATGGTAAAGGCTGTACTTCATTACCTGTGCACTGTCTAGATGGTCTTTGGACTCTTTAATACCTAGTGTCTCCTGGCATCATCACATGACTGATCACATGGACTGTGAATGAAGTAAATACATCCATGCACAAAGAGAAAGAGGCCATGAAATAAATTATATGATACCTTGAGCAGCTAGTGCTCATACGACATGACCATAACAGGCAGTACTGTGGCTGTGGGGATTGGAGTTGGAGCTTGGAGTGGTGAGTTTCTGGCCAAAGGGGGACATTCAATAGGGGTATGGGAATGCTGTGGAGTCTGCAAAGTCAGAGGGTTCTAGGGAGGATGGTAGACTGATTTCAATAGGGTATCTAACTTGGAGTCTGAAGAATTCTAAGAAGAGCAGTATGACAGGGTGGATGACTATGAGGGGTCCCTTCTGCTGAAGAGCAGGGGATAACTTGATGAGTCTATTCTTTTGTTATGGTGCAATGGCATCTAATTCAAATGTACTAAAACAACTAGACAGAACAGCAACTGTCTCTAATGATAGGTGACTTCTCTGAGTAGACCTGGACCCACAGATAGCAATGTGATCAGCATGGCTTCTGGATGGCAACTCTCCCTAGTTGTATAGGTACTAGTCTCAGCACTCTGATATGTGGGCAGCTTAGTGATAGTGTAAGAACATGGTCCTTTTTGTGAATGGTTAATAACAGTGAATAATAATCACAAGAATAGTCTCTTTTACTGAGAGGGAAGAACTCCTAATGAGAATGTCGATAGTCAAAGGTAGAGGTTACTTAAAAGATGGGTAAGGTGACTGGCCATTCTGAGAAGAAGTTCTAGTATGTAGATTGTGTAGAACAGACTAAAGTGCTAGTACATGCAAGGACCCTATTTATAGGGTAAACCAGCAGAGCACAGACCATATATCCAAGAAAGGTGAATACTAGAAAGGGAAAGGCATTACCAGTGGTTCAGAATAGTATTGAGAGAGGGAAGTCCACTGGTACTAGAGTACAGAAGTAGGTCATCAACATATGAATGGATGAAGGAGGTACTCCTTAGCACATATTGAAGTGAATACAGAACAAAAGGTGAATCATGAAATGCATAGGTTGGGAAGGAAGAAAAAGAGTGGGGGCATACACAGAGGACATCCCGACATATAACAATTCCTACATTCTATCCTTGCATACACCTTGGATCCCCATTTATAGACTTGTTTTAGGGCTGGCTTTTTCTTTAGCATGGCTTTATAAGAAGTCATTTAATCAAGTATTTTAGTGGGTGTCCTATTCTTTATCCAGATGATATAACATGCAGCTCCTCCCCACAGTGATTTAGATAATCTGCTCATATAAAGCAGTGTGTGAACTCACTCCAGAATGATCTGATTTAGACATTTGGCAACATCATTATATAGAGGAGTATTATGTACTATGAGGTACTGCATTGTCCCTTGTTGCTTCAGGTGAGCAATGAACTCATGGCTGAGATATTCACCTCCCTAATTTGAGTATAGGACTTGGACTTTAGCCCCAAGTTGGTGGTTCATCCAGGCCTTAAAAGTTTTATAGGTCAAGAACATGTCACTTTTCTGGCAGAGAGTGATCATGTAAGTCAAGCATAATGATGTCAAGAAGCTCCACAATGACATCCTATCCACTCTCCTATCCAACCCTTTGGCTGCCATACATATGTCCAGCCCTGAACCCACTGGATTGAGATGGTCAATTGATACAGAAGGCTTTCTACATCTAGATGACCACATCTATATACTAGATGCTGATGACCTCTACCTCCATGTCCTTTAATATAAGCATGATCATTTGTTGTCTGGACATTTTGGACAAAATTAGATATTGGAACTTATCTGTTATGAATATACTTGGCCAGACATATGCATATTTGTCAAGGAATATATATCCTTCTACACCACCTGTGCTTATATCAAGGTTTTCAGACACAAGCCATATGGTCTGCTTAAATAGCTTTCAATCCCTGAACATCCATGGAATTTCCTATCAATGGATTTCATTGAGCAACTTCTGCTGTCCTTCAGGTTCACCACTATACTAGTTGTCATTGACTGCTTGTTCAAACAGTGTATCTTTATTCTGACAACTGACACCATAACATCTCTAGAGCTAGCTAAGATGTTTCTAATGCATGTCTTCTCCAAGCATGGTGTTCCTTCTCACATCACATCCAATTGAGGTTCAGAGTTTGTCTTACATTTTTTCCATTCTTTAGAAAAAGCCCTTGATATCCAGTTACATTTCACCTCTGGATATCATCTAAAAGGTGATAGACAAACTGAGCATATGAACCAAACCCTAGAACAGTATCTGCACATCTATTGCAACTATCAGCAGGATAACTGGTCTGAGCTCTTGCCCCTTATAGAGTTTGCCTACAACAATGCTCCCAGTGCCACTACTGGTGTGTTGCCCTTCTTTGCTAACAAGGGCTATCATCCAAATATTTCCATATATTCAAAGTGAGACCTCACTTCTACTCACACATGCAAGTACTCTGTTGACCTTAACTCACTACACCAATTCCTCTGTAAAGAAATGGCTCATACCTAGAAGTGATACCAAGCACTCACAGATGTCAAGCAATCTCCAGCACTGGACATCCAGGTTGAAGATCAGGTGTTTGTTAAGGTCAAGTACTTCAAATCTACTAGACCCTCTAAGAAAATATCAGAAAAGAACTTAGGACCTTTTGAAGTCATTGCATAACCTGGCACTCATTTTCTCATGCTCCACTTACCTGGAAACATGAAATCCATGCATCCAGTTTTCCATGTCTCATAGTTGAAACCTAGCATTCCAAACATTATTCTGAACTGGACACAACCTCCACCACCTCCAGTTGAGGTTGATGGCAAACTGGAATATGAGATCACTGAAATCTTAGACTCTAAGATAGATCAAAGGCAAAGGAATTGCAAATTATTATACTTAGTATGGTGGTCAGGCTATGAAGGCACTGATGAGGAAACATCATGGCTACTTGCCACTGAACTCAACCATACATTGGAGCTAGTCATGGATTACCATCTCTGGTATCCAGATAAACCCAGACCTCACATGTCATCCTAAATGGGTAAAGACAATTTGTATATTATATTACATGGAGAAAGGCAGAACTACTACACATTCATTGCAGCCTCCCCCTCCTTTGACCCCTCTGACTCCTCTGCTCCCTCCATCTCTCCCAAGGTCTCCCTCAATAGCTACTAGGCCTCCTCACAAGACTCCTCCTACAGCTTTGTGACCTCCTCTGCCATGCCCTCCTTTCTGTCTGTGTTATCATCCAACCCCTCTTCCTCAGACTCCCAGCTTCCATTGACCTTCATCCACTCCTCCTCCTTCAGTACAACCAGATCTGCCAAGTAGGCATTCATTCAGCCAAGCCATTTGTCTAACCCCTATAGCACCTGCATGATGCTGCAACCAATCTCTACTAACACCTCTTCTGAGCTGCTTGACCTGGTCCCCACATTCTCTGACTGCTTCTTCTTCCATGGTATCTTCTCCATGTTGCTATCATTATTCACCAGCCTCTTCCTCCACTTCACCAGCTTGTCAATCCCAGACCACATGCACTTTATCTTTTGATTATAGCACTCCTGGCAGATGGTCATTATCTTCACATCTGCCCAGAGCACACACTCAAAGGCTCTCTCCACACACCATTTGCAATCTGAAAGGGCATAGTTCTTGCCCTTGCCCTTGCCCTTTGATGGGCCTATGCTCTGCTGCTCCTAGACATTCATGGCCTATGAACTGTCAGTTCCAGGCTGATGATCAAAGGTGGGACCCACCCTCTTTTTGGCCACCTCTTTGTCCATCTTGTGACATCTCTCCTCCTCTGCTGCCTTGCACTTCCCCTTCACTTTCTTTCACTGCACATTCTTCACTGCCCTTTTCTGCTCCTCCTCTTCCTTCCTTGCCTGATGACAGCACCTATGCTCCCAGACCTTCATGTCATACAGTTCATCATCATTAGCATCATTCTCCTTGAGCCAGTTGTCACTCCAGATATGGATATCAGAGTACTTGCTGGTGGACATGGTGGAAATAGCTGGTTAAGAAGCAGGATAGCCAAAAAGTCAACTTTTATACCTAGGAAAAACACAAGTCAACAAACTTTAAACTCTGACTTTTTAGCCTCTATAGTGGCCACACTTATGGCCTTTATGGATTCAGGCCTAAAATGGAGATACTGTCATATCCTGCTTAAGTCACCTCTGGTACCTCTGTGATCTCAAGTATCACTTCTGCCTATCTCTAGAACTATTTCCTTATCTCTGATCCTTTTTACCACCAGATGTATATCTTGACCTTTGACTCATTCTATCTGACTATCTCACTTAGACATTTCTTTTGACTCCTTGATTGTTAACAATCTTTCACTTAGTTTTTAGAGTTCAGCCTATACTTAGCACAGCTCTGACATCTTGTACCTCCAGTGTGCAGCACCAGATTCTGGTCTCCATTTTATCCATCTACTCATCTCTTACAAATCTCCATTACTAATCCAATTCATCCTCTGTATATAAACCTGTAGTTCCGGTGTTTGTACTTTAGTTTGAATATTAAATAAGTTGTCTCCACTTCAAGTCTGATGCTCAACCTTGACTCTCATCTTATCCTCTACTCTTTACTTATAATGAGACTAGGAACTTGGCAAGGATGTAACACATAAGTCCTATGTCAAAGCCTCACCCTCCAATCCTCTATTCTTCATCCATACCTCTAGTATATCCATGTGCTCACACAACCTCCAACCCTCTGATCCAGCTTCACCCCTTCAGACTTGATTCAGAGAACCTGGACTTGACAGCTGGCAAGTCTATTAAATGGAATGGAAGGAGTTGCTATTCCAATATCCAGTTACTCAACAGAGTATTATAGGGGGAGTGTGACAGTATTCTAAATTCAGGAATAGGAACTTTCAATGATGTTTGATGGGATTATCATAGAGTGATTGTTAATTGAAGGAAGAGTGAAGAGGGTAGAGTTAGGGGTATTATGAGAAATTGAATCTACAAGTTGGAAAGGTGAAGTTATGTATAAAAGAGAGGGCAAGAATCTTAATTAAGTACAGTAAGAGATGCTTCAAGCATAGATAGTCTAAGGACAATTATATGTAATGTGGCCATTATGACCACAGTAAAAGCAAAGCCAAAGGTAGAAATGCCACTAGAATTTGAAGGTAGAGAGTTTGCTATCTGGGCCAAGCATTGAGGTGAGGTTGAATATCAGAATAGAAGAGAAGTTAGGGGAGTCAGATATCTAAGATTTATTATCTGAGATAGTAAAGTGATGATCTAAGGGAAGGTTGAAGTTGGAATAATCAGAAGTGGGGTTGAGGTTGGATAGGAGATTAGAGTTATGAGGAATAGAAGGGATGTTGGAATTATAAGGATCATAAAAGTTATAAAGGAGGTCTAAGGGGTTGGATTGGGGGGGTCTCAGAAAGTGGATCTAATATAATCCCAGAACAATCCAAGAATGGCTCACAAAGTGGCTACAATGAATCTTGGTGGAGCTTACCATTAGGCTAGGATCATCTGTCAAGATAAGGATCTGGAATCTGGGCCACAGATGACATGAAAATGAGGGTCATAGATGCAGTGCACATGTCTGATCCATAAGTCAAGGGCATAAGATGCAACACTGTGGGTGGGGCATAGCTGGCTAAGGTCTGAATATGAATAGGGGGTGGTATGTGATGACAAGGGCATAGAGTTACTTGATATATATAGATTATTTAGTCATGTGCTATATATATGCTATGATATATAAAGGCTAGGGCAGCTGAGGGCAACCTCAGTCTGTTCTGTGATGGTTTTCCCCCATCATAGAAGGGCCCTTTGGGGTCTAGGTATAATTGAGTTCTCAAGATGTTCTTGCTCAACAACCATAGGCTCCTATATGTGTCTTTCCTTGTTATCACACTTGGGTTGTTCTAAAGGTTATATCACTATACATCTAAAGAAAGATGCAATACAGAAGTTCTGTAATGCTAAGTAAGGAAATCTTATTTGACACAGTATCCAGACCTCAGCCTTATTGAACATACTTGGGATTACCTCAAGAGAAGACTTACAGAGTATGGACATCCTTCAAATGATGTTCTAGAGTTGTAAAAGAGAGTTCAAGTGGAGTGGGAGAAGATATCAGTAGAGGAGTGTCAGAAGTTAATTGAGAGTATGCCAAGGAGGATTCAGGCAGTGATTAGAGCTAAAGGAGGATATGTTATAACCCTCTAAGAACAATCCAAGTCAACACCATAAGGACAAGGGAAGACATGTATAGGAGCCATGTAATATATTGAGTGAGGACATCTTGGACTTGAGTATCATCACTAGTGCCTCTAGGGCATGCTCAACTGTGGGGGGAAATCATAGAAGAACAGGCTGAGATTGCCCTCAGCTATTTTGGCCTTATATATCTTGGCATATATATATCACATGACCTGTTATGAGTCAACAACCCCTCTTTGTACACCCCCACTCTTTTTCTTCTGTTGCCACTTATGCCTTTCATGATTCTCCTTACCTCCTGTATTCATTATAGCATGTGATGAGGAGAACCTCTGTTGTCTGATCCTATGTTGATGACTTTATATTGTATACTAGCACCAATGGCTTCCCACTTCCAGATATATCTTCAGACCACTGGTGACATCCTTCCTTGTTCAGTAAATACCTTTCTTGATGACTTGGTCCATGCTCTGCTGGTATACCCTATAAATAGGGTCCTCACATGTACTACTACTTTAGCTTGTTCTATGCAATCTATGTGCTAGAACTTCTCCTCAGAACAGCCGATCACCTTTGTCCATTGTCTGAGTATCCTCTACCTTTGATATCTCGACATTCTCATTAGGAGTTCTTCCCTCTTAGTAAAAGGGACTGTTCTTGTGATCATACTTCACCACTGCTAAAGTATTTACAGAAAGGGCCACTTGTTGTATATGCTGCCACTAGGTCGTCCACACACAGGAGTGTTGAGGCTAGCATCAATGAGATTAAAAAGAATCTCCATCCGGAAGCTATGTTGACTACATTGTTATCTGTGGGTCCAGGTCTGCTCAGAGAAGCCACCTATCATCAGAGACAGTTGCCGTTCTGTCTAGTTGTTTTAGTACCTTTGTGTTAGGTGCCATCACACCATAACAAAAGAACAAGCTCATTAAGTTATCCCCTGCTCTTCAGCAGAAGGGATCCCCACCATCTTCACCCTGTCGTATCACTCTCCACCAAACCCTTCAGACTCCGAATCAGATACACCATCTAGACTGGTTTATTGCCCACCTTTGAATTCTCAGACTCTACAACACCCTCAAACCCCTATTGGATGTCCTTCCTTATCTAGGAATCCACCATTACAAGCTCCAATACCTGTCCCAGCCGAAATAGTACCACCAGTAGTTGCTCACTCAAGGATAACCCCACCTTCTCGAGGACTTACACCACCAGGCTGACCTTCTATCCTTCCCAGACCCGCTGATGACAACAACAAGATACCTACCAAATTGAAAGGAGGATTACCAGAAGATTTTACAGGAGAGGCCAACGATGCCAACCATTGGCTACTAGCTATTAAGGCCTATCTGGAGATTAATGCACTGGTCTATACAATGGAGGCATCAAAGATTATGCTGTTGCTGAATAAGATGAGCAAGGGGTGTGGTGCCCACTTCACTGAGGCATGGTATAGAACCATGGCCAAGAACCCCACTACTCTCAAGACATTTGACAAAGTCTCAAAGGACTTCATCAAGACTTTTCTCCCTATAGATCTAAAGCAGAAAGCTCACTATGCAGTAGCCAAGCTTTGACAAAACACAAGAGATAATCAAGGATTTTTGAAATATATAGCCAACTTCCAGTTAGAAGCAGCCAAGACTGCATTAGAAAACATATCCCTGGTACTTATCGACAAGTTCACTCAGGGTCTAGACAAGGACCTCACACAGATGATACTCTCCATGGAAAAGATACCCAAAACCCTTAGCGCATGGGTACAAGCCACTAGCAAGTTCCATGCTCAGAAGGAGTGACACCATTCCATTCATAACCAACAGAGAGGAGGAGCAGGTGCTTCATTATTCATCCACAGAGATCCAAACACCATGGACGTTGACACAGTAAACCTAACTCCAGTGCAATATGCTGATCATATCAGGAAAGGGCTATGTTTCATTTGTCACAAAAAGGAGTGCTCAGCTTGTAACCATCAGTGCCTAGGAACCTACACTGCCTATAGACCCTGTCCCTCTAATGGAACCAACACTGCCTATGGATCTTGTCCTCCCACAACCTCTACCTCTACTGTGGCCACCACATCAAAGAACCTATTCTGCCCTACTATGATTAGGACAGCAGATGCCACACAGGAAGTTGCTGAGAAAACCCCTTCCCAATCCTTGCTCACCAACTATCTAAATGCCCTAAACACTAAAGCTGTCTTCTAAGAAGAAATACTAAGAGTACTCCAAATGGTGTATAACGAAGAAGAACCACAGATCCAGGGAGAAACTGCAGAAGTCAGGTCTCTTACCCTGAAGGATTTTTGAAGCAGAAGGATGTCTCGACATCTCCCCTTCTGTACAATATCATGACTATAATAGTAACCAATGGAAAGGCTCAGTCCATGAGAATTTCTTTAATCATCCAGTCGGATTTAAGCATCAAAACCCAAGCCCTTGTGGACTGCAGAGCTATAGGAAATTTCATTCACCTCAAACTAATCATTAAAAACAAATCACTAACAAAGAGACTCATGATGAAACTGATAGCACAGAACGTAGATGGGATAGTGAACAACTCTGGAATGGTCCAGCTCATGGCCCAACTACCTATCCAGATTGGAGACTGGGAAACTACTGAAGACTTCCTAGTGCTCAGATATGGAAAGGAAGAAGTTATTTTAGGACTTCCTTGATTGAAGAAGGTCAACCCAATAATAGATTGGAAGACAGAAATGATGCAGTTCTCCCTACCAAAACTCTCAGAGGAAGATCTCTTACCCCAATAATATCTTCTTCAATATCTGGGTATCAACCAAAACTATCAATTAGGACGAAAGTACAACAAAAGATATTGCCCATCTGTTGAAGTCAATAAAACCACCATCACATCTGAGCTCGCTCAAGCTGCTCCCAAGAAACACATTGTGTTATCACCAGAATTCCAGGAATTTGCTTCCATGTTTGATGAACCACCGAAGGGAGAATTACCACCATCCTGACCTTTCAACCATGCAATTGACCTAAAAGAAGGATTCATTCCAAAGGTGGTCAAAGCCTATCCACTAAACCTGAAAGAAATTCTGGCCTGTTGAGAATTCATTGATGAACACTTGACTTCAGGAAGAATATTACCATCAAAATTGCCATAGGCCACCCCCTTCTTTTTCATTCCAAAGAAGGACAGCTTGCTACAACCCTGTCAAGATTATCGATACCTAAATGAATCCACTGTTGGAAATGCCTACCCCCTGCCGTTAGTCTCCAACCTACTCAATCGTCTTAGAGGGTCTCATTATTTCACCAAGTTCGACATACAATAGGGATACAACAACATTAGAATCAAATCAGAGGATCAATGGAAAGCTGCTTTCATCACCCCATTCGGACTGTTTCAACCAACAGTCATGTTCTTTAGATTAAGGAATTCTCCAGCAATCTTTCAAGCCTTTATGAATTATATCTTCCGGGACTATATCACTGAAGGATGGGTTGTTATTTATATGGACAACATTCTGATCCACTCCTCTGAATTAATGTTGCATCACGAACGGACAAAACTCATCCTCCAATGGCTATCTGATCACAAGTTATACCTCAAACTGTCGAAATGCTCCTTCAATGCTTTAGAAGTAGAATATCTGGGCATGATTGTCATCAAAGACAGGATCACCATGGATAAAATAAAACTAGCTACAATAGAAACTTGGAACACTCCCACCAATGTCAAAGGAATCCAAAGTTTTATTGGATTCTGCAACTTCTACAGGAAGTTCATCCCCGCTTTCTCAGAAATTGCCTGCCCACTATTAGAACTTACAAAGAAAAACACCCCATGGAAATGGTCCACAGACTGCAAAAATGCCTTCTGTCGCCTACAGCAAATGTTTACTTCTACCCCAGTTCTTCAAATGCTGGATATGAATTCCCCCTTTTTTCTTATGACAGATATCTCTCTTGTTACTACAGGCACAGTTCTGATGCAAAAAGATACTAACAGAAACCTACATCCCTATGCCTATCTATCAAAAACTTTAGGGGATGCAGAAAGAAACTATGATATTTAAGATTGAGAACTCTTGGCCATCATTTATGTCCTTGAAGAATGGTGTCAATATCTACTAGGAACTGGTCACCCTGTTACCATAATCACTGACCACAAGAACCTTACCTACTTCAAACAACCCCAAAAACTCTCTCACCACCATGCCAGATGGCAGGTATTCCTCCAAGACTTTGATCTACTCTTTCAACATGTACCAGCCACCTCCATTGCACCTATGGATGCTCTTTCCTGCATACCCTCTGTGGACTACTCTGATGACAATGCCAAACTGCAATTACTCCCTAACAATCTCTTTCTCAACACCATTGACATTGCATTGCTAGATAAAATCGCTTCCTTGTCTGCCAGCAACCCTGTCATCCTGTTACAGCCACAAGGGTATAACGAAAAGGGTCATGAATCGCTCACCATGGATCTCACTGGTGTTTGGTGCAAGGAAGGGATCCGGAGCACAGACAGTATGGATATGAAGGTCTTAGGGTTTGATACCACGCCTGATCTACATGGTCACATTCAGGCATAAGGCACATCACTGTGGGTTGTGTGCAGTCCGGGTAAGGTCCATTATGAAGGGGGTGTCATGTGGCAACAAGGGTCAAGAGTACCTGATTACTTATAGTGTAGCCTAGGTCACATGATGTATATACGCTAAGGTATATAAAGGCTGGGACAGCTGGGGACAACCTCAGTCTGTTCTCTTGATGGTTTTCCCCCATCATTAGAGCGAGCCCTAGCTCAGGGTCTCCCCTTGGATTAGTGGGTTAGGTTGTGCCTCTCTGGTCTAAGATGTCCTCGGCCAGACACCAACATGGCTCCTATACATGTCTTCCCTCGGCCGTGTCCTTGGGTTGTTCTAGGGGTTGTATCACATCCTTTCCGCTCTCTAGAGGTTAGAGGGAGAAGGTACTCACTTCCACCAATCTACCTCCAATGACTGGAAATTTGAGAGTGGAAAGTTATACTTCAAAGGATGTCTCTATGTTTCCTCTGCCGAACAATGATCACTAGTCTCCACACTCCACAAATCTCTTGCCAGTGGCCATGGGAGAATCCATCATACCCAAAACCTGGTTCAATGCGACTTCTGGTGGCCAGGATTATTGTCGTTCATTCGTCAATTTGTCTCCAGCTGTGTCACTTGTCAGGCAAACAAAGTTAATACCCATCCAACTGTACCTCTGTTACTCCCTATCCCCTCAACCTCCCTCCACCCCTTCTCTACCCTATCAGTCAATTTGATTACTGGCTTACCACTTGCGAACAGGTTTGATTCTGTCATGGTCATGGTAGATCATGGTCTTATGAAAGGGGTAATTTATACCCCCTGTCACTCAGATATCTCAGCTGAAGGAGTAGTGAAACTCTTTTTCGAACACATTTTTCCTCATGTAGGCCTACATAACAAACTTATCTCCGATCGAGGACCTCAGTTTGCCTTGGCCTTTGCCAAAGAACTCGGCAGACTTCTCCAATATGACATAGCCCTCTCCACCGCCTATCATCCATAAATGGACAGGGAAACTAAACAAGTAAACCAAGAATTAGAAATATACCTCCACTTTTTCTATAAAGGAATCCCCTAAAGATGGGTAGACATTCTCAAAATGGCAGAGTTCCATCACAACTCATCCGTCCACTCATCTACCAATAAAACCCCATTCTTTCTCCTCTTCGGTTATGAACTGCACACATACCCCCCTTTAGGAACAACCTTCTTATCAGCACTACAAACCAGACTTGATAATATTGACTTCACATAAAGGGAAGCCCTAGCCATGCACGAGAAAACTCAATGCCTCATAAAGGAACAGATCACTACCCACTTCCAACCATGGAAAGTGGGAGATAAGGTGTGGCTAGAAGCAAGAAATCTATGCCACCCAAACCTTCCTAGGAAACTTGCATCCAAAAGAGAAGGCCCCTTCGAAATCATCGAAGTACTCTTCATGCTTGCCTATCAACTTAATCTCCCCTCTATATGGAAAATCCACAATGTATTCCATGCCTCTCTTCTAACCACCTACTGAGAAACTGCTGAACATGGTCCCAACTATCTTTGCCCCCCCCCCAATCTAATCGATGGTGAAGAAGAATATGAAATAGACTGGATCTTGTGCCACTATGGCCCACCATCACGAAGGCAGTACCTAGTAACCTGAAAGGAATACCCTGAATCAGAACATACCTGGGAATCCGAATCAAACCTAGATAATGCTTCCAAACTTCTCCACATTTATAAATCCAATAACTGTCTCTGAAATCCTGATGCCTAACACCCCAAATGACTACAACTTAACAGATCTTATACCCCCTCAAATAGTCTTCCTACTCCTCATTCACCTCCTCCATTTTATCCTCTTAATGACCATAGTCCCCCTTCTTTCTCATTACTTCCAAAACTTCACCCTTCATCATGTCTGAACCATGACTCATTCAAGAACCTCTCGAATTACTACGGAAAGACACCCATCTTGAGTCCATCTGAATCATCTTTCACACTCTGCAGTTAACCTCCATCAATTGACAGACACAGATATGAATCGATCTTTCTTTGCCTCCCACCAACATACCCCCTTCTTGTCTGAGGATCTTTTACAAATGAAACAGGCTCTTCAGGACTTCAGACTAGCACTATCCTTCGAAGCATTGATCAATGAAGAATCCCCTCTAGCCCTTCTCTGCTCTATATTCCTCCAGACCTCCAGACTTGCCCTTATCACAGCCAGACCCACTACTGATGTATCCAAAGGAGCCTGTCTTCTCATAGAAATAGTACGCAACATAGAAAGATGAGCACACAATCCGCTGCTCCTTGCTATGGACCAATTGGGACTAGCAGCATTAGTCACCCTAGTGAAAGAGGACACTCAATACCAGGCCTACGCCTCTCTATTACCACCACCTTCTCCCCCATCGGCATCATCTTCCCCTCTGGCAGATGGAGAAATAGTCCTATTGGAGCTTTGGAATCAGATATCATTACAAAGGAATGAAGAAGTATATCCCCTCGCAACATCCAATAAGCAGTTCACCTCCACATGTCAACAATGCCACTGCTTGGAACATTTGATTTTAGATTGCACTTTCTATTTCTGTCCCAGATACGTTCTTCTCTACCCAGGACATACAGCTGCAGTTTGCCCTTATCTAGAACAACTACGGTCTTCCCTCCCATTCCCATGATCCCCTTGCCCCATACCCATACCAGAACCCAGACCCCTAGCAGATAGGATCTCTGACCATCCATTTTGTCACAATGCCGAGAAGACTACTGCCCTTGTGACGGATGCATGGCATTCCCCCACTATGACAGCAAGGGAGGTTTTTACAGATGATTACAATGATCCAATGGACAAGGTTGGGATTGCAAATATTACAGGATCCCTTACTCTGGAGACTAGAGGTTATTGAGATCAAAGCTAGGGAGCTTCACCCTTATGGTGAGGATAATGTTATGAGTTGACAACCCCTCTTTGTACGCCCCCACTCTTTTTCTTCTGTTGCCACTTATGCCTTTCATGATTCTCCTTATCTCCTGTATTCATTACAGCATGTGATGAGGAGGACCTCTATCATCCAATCCTATGTTGATGACTTTATATTGTATACTAGCACCAATGGCTTCCCACTTCCAGATATATCTTCAGACCACTGGTGACATCCTTCCTTGTTCAGTAAATACCTTTCTTGATGACTTGGTCCATGCTCTACTGGTATACCCTATAAATAGGGTCCTCACATGTACTACTACTTTAGCTTGTTCTACGCAATCTATGTGCTAGAACTTCTCCTCAGAACAGCTGATCACTTTTGTCCATTGTCTGAGTATCCTCTACCTTTGATATCTTGACATTCTCATTAGGAGTTCTTCCCTCTTAGTAAAAGGAACTGTTCTTGTAATCATACTTCACCACTGCTAAAGTATTTATAGGAAGGGCCATGTGTTGTATATGCCACCACTAGGTTGTCCACATACAGGAGTGTCAAGGCTAGCATCAATGAGATTAAGAATCTCCATCTGGAAGCCACATTGACTATGTCATTATCCATGGGTCCAGGTCTACTCAGAGGAGCCACCTATCATCAGAGACAGTTGCTGTTCTGTCTAGTTGTTTTAGTACCTTTGCATTAGGTGCTGTCACATCGTAATATGACCTAGGCTACACTATAAGTAACTGGGAACCCTTGACTCTTGTTGTCATGTGCTACCCCCCTTCATAAGTGGATCTTACCTGAGCTGCACCTCTTCTACCATTCTATGCCTTATGTCCAAGCCTCATGGATCAGGCATCCAATCAATGCCCAAGACCCTCATGTCCATGTGATTTGTAGTCCAGATCCCATCTTGTGCCAATCACCAGCAGAATCCATTATGGCCATTCATAAGCCATATTCCATTATGCCTTTGCAGCCATAACAGGATATATCAAGTATTGATTTATGCAAGTATTCTAGTTTATATCAAAAGTTTAAAAAGTATTACAATGACATATCTATATTAAAATAATTGTATCTTTACAATTCTTGGGCCAAATTATATAAATTAGAGATTATTTTGTAGCCAAGAGGGTGTACTTTCCATGATCCCAATATAGGCAAGTGAAAATCTCATGCTATCAAATATTATTTTAGCCATACTATAGAAGTATCAAATATTGTAATACTTTTTGAAGTCACTATAATTCCTGGGATAGAGCAGTGAACAGCACTGGAGGATCTATAATAAGAACCAGAATGGAGATACAGTCATCTCCTAGCAGTTGCAATGGCCTGGCAGTTGTGACAATCTCAATTTGCAGGCTGATGTATAATTTATATTATAAGTTGATAGGTTATTTTTATATATCCTTACTCTTTTTCCTCTTGTCCTATATATATCTTCTATAATTCTCCTTTCTTCTTGTTCTCCCTCCAGTATGCCTTGTGAGCCACTTCTTTTATTTGTGAATACTCTGATGATGTTACAGTCATATTACATAGAACTATGTCCTATAGATTCATTCATTTTCCCTTCTTTCTTTGGTGATATGAATGCCCTTTACTTTCTTTTCTTTTCACAGTCCATATGACCAGCTCATGTGATGATGTCAAGAGAGCTACTATGGTATTAAAGAGTCCAAAGACCATTTAAACTGAGCACAGATAATGAAATATCCTATATAGAGTCACCTATTGTTTTTGGTAGTACTTTTATGGGTATGCTTTATATTTTCTCTGCCTCTGGAAGTGTGGGAACTAGTTTCCCTTTCAGGCCTTTGATTAATTCCACTCTTCTCACATGTATTGCCTAGTACACCTTATTCATTTTTGCTCTGAATCTTTTCAGATGCTTCTCTTCTTTGCTAGAAGATATCATATAGGAGGTGGCAGTTAATCTCTGCCATTGAATGATGTTATCATATAGCCTCCAACAGCTATGCTTATCTTTATAGCCTCATTAATCTCCACTGCATAGGTCAGCATAGTCTTGTATAGGATGGCATAGATTTAGGGTAGAGTGTTTGCCAGATATAGACAATTACTATATATAGATATATGGTCTGTGTGCCAGTGGCTGTATGGTCTGAAACTATATATATAAACCTTCAGGGTGAATGGCTGACTTCTCAGCTTGTTTTCTCTAGTGTCTTTCCCTTATATCTAGTATTAAAGGGTAATAGAACTATCACAAGCCCCTTACTTCACCTTCTACACACTTGGTGACCTATGAAACACAAGACCCCTTGCAAATAAGCTATTCTCTCAGGTCTAGAGTTATATCAGATGATCTCCTAATATATCATAGTATTGGTGGTCTTTCTTCTTCAGATTTATCTTCAATCCACTGGTCTATGGATGGCCAGTTTATTCTACAAATAGAGTCCTTGCCTATATTATTATCTTAGCTTGTTCTATGCAATTCACATGCTAGAACTCCTTCTCAGAATGGTATACCACCTTTTTACCTCTATCTGAGTAACCTTCTCCTTATAAACCTTCAACTGTCCTCTTTAGTGGTTCTTCCCTTTAAGTAAAAAGGGACTGTTCTAGTGATTGAATTTACTGTTACTAATTAGTTATTTTAGTACATTTGTGTTAGGTGATACAATCCCAAACCCAGTAAGGGCCTCACTTGAGAACATCTTGGATGTTTGTAGGTCACACAAAATGTGGAGAGTAAAAAGTAGAGAGGCTTATGTAGAAATACACTCAGTATGGGATGGAGTCCATGACTATACATTAGCACACCTATAGAAATACACTATAGTATGTAAGTTCAAAGTACAAAGAGTGAATGGACCAATCTCATCTCAGTATGGGATAGAGTCTATGACTGAGATAGAGACATGTCAAAATCTACTTTATCTATCTGAGAATTATATAATCCAGAAGAGTCCATATTCATTTGACTATGTATGAAGAATAACAACACAGTAGCTTGTTGAAGTGCTCTTGTTCCCTTACTAGAGTAGAGGGGAAATATACTTGAAAGAATAAGCTAGGGAGCCAGCTGTTCACCCTGGGAGTTTATATAGTCCTAGTCTATGCAGCCACTAGTATACAGATCATGTATCTAAATATAGGAATTTACTATATATAGCTATGTAGCAGTGAAGATTAACAAGGCTATTTCACAGCCTAGTGTAGAGATCAACTGCTATCTCTTATGTAGTGCCTGCTATTAAAGAAGAGAAGAGTTCAGGTATATGAGAAGAGTGGAACTAATCTGAAGGCCTGAAAGAAAAACTAGTTTCCATACATGCTAGAAGTATAGAATACTCTAGAACTTACTATCAAATGTTATGGTGTGGCAATACCTAACACAAACATACTAAAACAACTAGACAGAACAGCAACTGTCTTTGATGATAGATGGCTCCTCTTGAGCAGACCTGGACCCATGGATAGCAACATAGTCAGCATGGCTTCTGGATGGCAACTCTCCCTTAGTTATGTGGATGCTAGTCTCAGTATTTCTATATGTGGACAGCCTAGCAATGGCATAAGAACACAGTCCTTTCTATGGATGGTTAACAATGGCGAATAACAATCACAAGAACAGTCCCTTTTACTGAGAGAGAAGAACTTCTAATGAGAATGGTGATTGTCAAAGGTAGAGGTTACTCAGAAGGTGGATAAGGCAACCAGCCATTCTGAGGAGGAGTTCTAGCATGTAGATTGCATAGAACAAGCTGAAATACTACTACAGCTAGAGAGCCCTATTTATAGAAAGGACCCTCTATACATAGACCAAGCAACAATAAGAGGAAATTACTGAGTAGAGAATGAAGGTTACTAGTGGCCCAAAGATATATTGGAAATAGAAAAGGCTGCTGATACTAAGGTATAAGAATAAGTCCTAGTCACATGTCAGAGTATCAAAGAACCATTCCTAGTATATATAGGGATTTATCAGGAATGGCAAATAGGACTGTAGGTCCCCTGACTATGTTGGAAGGTAAGTAGAAAAAAGATAGGAGCAGAGAACACCTGGGTTTAGAAAAGCATTGTGGTTTGTAAAGAAATAGATGACATATTCCATCAACAGAAGGCACAATGCTGAAAGAAAGAACCAAGGGAATAAGTAGTGGGGGAGAAATGAACAAACAAGAGGCATATGGATGGAATTGTCAGTGACACATAACATTACCCCCTTCCTATCCTCAAGACTTCCCAGACTTGATAACTTTAGTCTTCTAATAATCAGTGTGCCAGCAGTAACCTGAGACTTTGCAGAAGTATGAGTGTTCTAGGCAGTGGGCTGGGAGAAGGTTGTTGTGACAGAGAAATGCTAACTGAAAGATAGATAGTCCAAGGGCATGGGGGATTTCCTTAGAATAGATGGGAGGTTCTGATTTGGGCAGAACTCAAAGGGTGGAGGCACATCCAGGGAGGGAAGTCCACTCACCAGGTTTGAGGCAGAGTTCAGGAGGGACTTTACTTCAATTTACAAGATCAGGGTTCTAAGGTCTATTGAATGGATCTCTGAGAGGAGATGAGCTCCCCTATCTCCCAGTCAAGCTACATGGGTCAGTCAATGTGAGTCATGATATCAGCTTAGGTGAAGTGGGATTGGATGATGGTGAAGAGTTTGAGTGGGGCTGGACATGTTGAAGGGAGGAGTTGTGAAAGTAATGAGATAAAAAAGGAACAATGGTGACTAGGAGGATAAAGTGAAGGAGATGTATGAGAAGAAGGAACACTATTCAAGGGGATATTCAATTAGTGAGGGTATAATCAGAGAAAGACAAGGGCATGGGATTTAGAGGTGGTTGACTTATTTATAGATTTGGAGGAGGTTGAAGGCATTGTCTAAGTTTGACTCAGGTTCCCACATGCATTCTAATTCAGGATAACCTTTTCAAGTTATAAGATACTATTTTTGTGATGGTGGCCCTCTGTGATGCAAGATCTGATCAATTTCATATTCTTCTTTGCCATCAATCAGGTCAGATGGAGGGTGAAGGTAGTTAGGGCTGTGTTTGGTGGTTTCTCAATAGGTGGTCAAGAGGGAGGCATGGAAAACATCATGGATCTTTCAGGTTGCAGGAAGTTTGAGTCAGTAGACAAGAGAAGAGAGTACTTTGGTGATCTCGAAAGGTTCTTCTCTTTTAGGAGCAAGTTTTCAAGGAAGGCTCAGATGTTGGAGATTTTTGGCTTCCAGCCAGACCATGTCCCTGACTTTCCATGGGTGGAAGTGGATGGTGATCCATTCCTTCATGAGATGTTGCATTTTCTCATGAGTAGCTAGGGCTTCCCTTTATGTGAAATTAATATTGTCTAATTGCATCTATAGAGTGGGGAGGAAGGTGAATCCTAAGGGGGGATAGGCACATGGTTCATATCCAAATAGGAAGAAGAATGGGGTTTTGTTTGTGAATGAATGTATGGAGGAATTGTGGTGAAATTCTGCCATCTTGAGGAGGTCAATCCATCATTGTGGGAGTCCTTTGCAGAATAGGCAGAGATAAGTTTCTAGTTCTTGGTTTACTCATTCCATTGCTCCATTGGTTTGAGGGTGGTAAGCTGTGGACAGGGCAATGTCATACTGAAGGAGTCTGTCAAGTTCTTTGGCAAAAGTGGAGGTAAATTAGGGGCCTCAGTTAGAGATAAGTTTGTCATGGAGGCTGACTTTAGGAAAGACATGATCAAGAAAAAGTTATGCAACTCCCTCAGCAGAGATGTTAGAGTAGCAAGGAGTACAGATTACCCCCTTTGTAAGGCCATGGTTGACCATGATTATGACAGCATTGAAGCTCTTAGTGGAGGGTGGGCCAGTAATCAGATCTACTGACAAGATGAAGAAGGAACATAGAGAGGATGAGGAAATGGGATGGAGTGGGAGAACAGTTGAGTGGGTATTGACTTTGTTGGCCTGACAGGTGGCACAGCCAGAGACGAAGCAATGCACAAAGGAGAGGAGGCCCAGCCACCAAAAATCCCTCTGGACAAGGTTCTGGATGTGGTGGATGCCATCATGGCCTCCAGCAAATGATTCATAGAGTGAGGTGATGAGGGTTCATCATTCTATAAGGGGAATATAAAGCTGGCCCTTGAAATAGAGCTTTTCATTGTCAAAAATCCAATTGGCAGGGGTGGACCTATGGAAATAGGTAGGGTCTCCTTCCAAATAATGAAGGGCAGCTAGGACCACAGGATCTGAAGTGGAGAAGGTGGTAGTCTTTTCCAGTAGGGTGGTGTTGATAGCATTGAGGAACAAGTCTCCAGAGAGCAGTTGCAAATCTGAATTATCATTGGAAGTGTTGGTGGAGCTCATCCTTGAGAGTGCATTTGCAGGGGCTAGCTTAGAGGCAGGGGAGTATAGGAATAACAGATCAAAATCCTATAGGAAAACCTGCCATCTGGCATGGTGTTGGGATAGCTTCCTCAGCTGTTTGAAATAGATAAGATTTCAGTGGTCAGTGATGATAGTAATAGGGTGTCCAGTCTCTAACAGGTACTGATGCCATTCCTCCAAGGCATAGATTACTGCTAGGAGCTCCTGGTTATAGATGTCATAATTTTGTTCTACATCTCTGAGAGTCTTGGATAAGTAGGTGCAGGGGTGTGGATCACCATTCTCATCTTTCTGCATGAGGACTACTCTGGTGGTGACAAGGAACATGTCAGTCATGAGAAAGAAAGGATGAGAAATGTCCAGCATTCTAAGAACTAGGGTGGAGATGAAGGTTTGTTGTAGGAGATGGAAGGTAAATTCACAGTCTGTCAACCAAATCCAGGGGTGGTTCTTCTTTGTAAGGTCTAAGAGGGGGCATGCTACTTTGGAGAAGCTAGGGATAAATTTCCTATAAAAGTTACAGAAATCTATGAAGCTTTGGACTCCTTTGATGTTGGTGGGAGTTTGCCAATTCTTGATGGTGGCTAGTTTGGCTTGGTCCATCATGATCTTGTTATGGCTTACAACCATCCTAAGATATTTGACCTTGGAGGCATCAAAGGAACATTTGGATAGTTTGAGGTAAAGTTTCTGTTTGGCTAGCCATTGCAGTATCAACTTGGTACATGCATGGTGAGTTTCTAGATCTGTGAAATGAATAAGGATGTTGTCCATATAGATAATGACCCATCCTTTGGCTATATAGTCTTGGAAGATGTGGTTCATGAATGCTTGGAAGGTTGCAGAAGAGTTTCTAAGTCTGAAAAACATAACAGTGGGTTGGAAGAGCTCAAATAGTATGATGAATGTGGCCTTCTACTGGTCCTTAGGTTTGATATGGATATTGTTATATCCCTATCTGACATCAAACTTTGTGAAGTATTGGGATCCTTTAAGATGGTCCAAGAGGTCAGAAATAAGGGGTAAGGAGTACATATTCCTGACAGTATACTCATTAAGGTATCAGTAATCCTGGCAAGGTTGTAGGAACCCATCCTTTTTGGGCATAAAGAAGAAAGGTGCAGCTTGAGGGGATTTAGATGGTATGATCTTTCCTGAGGCTAGGTGTTCATCAATGAACTCTCTATAGGTGGTGACTTCCTTGGGGTTCAGGGGTAAACTTTCACTACTTTGGGGATAAAGCCTTTTTCAGATCTATGGCATGGTTGAATGGTCATGTTGGTGGGAGTTCTCCCTTTAGGGGTTCTTGGAATATGGTAGCAAATTCTTCAAACTCCATGGATAGCATAATTTCCTTCTTCAGGGTTGCCTAGGTGATTTTGGAAGCTATGGTTAACTTGTCAACATATACAGATAGATGATAGCATCTGATGTATTTTCATTCAATTGAGGAGCTTGGATCAGCACTGAGGTAGTGGAGTAGATATCTCTAGGGAAGGAGGTCATCTTCTATTAGTGGGGGAGGAGAAAATCACATTGTTCCAGCCTTCCAGTTGATGGTCAGGTTTACTTTCTTTAGTCATGAAAGTCCTAAGATAAAGTCTTCTTTTCTACATTCAAGCACTAGAAAGTCTTCAGTGGTTTCCCAGTCTCCAATTTTAATGGGTAACTTGATTACCAACTGTACCAGTCCTGAGTTATTAATACTACCATTCACGTTTTGTGCTACCATCTTCTGTTTGAGTTGTTTAGTGGGTAACTTGTTCTGAATAACTACTCTAAGGTGAATAAAATTCCCAGTGGCTCCACAGTCCACTAGGGCTTGGATTTTGACAATTTTGTTTGACTGTATGGTTAAGGGAATTCACATAGATTAAGCTTTTGGATCAGATACAATTACAGTCACAACAGTATAGAGAAGGGTAGACATCAAGACGTCCTTTCATTTTAAAAATTCTGGAGGTTGATAGCTTTCACCTCTGCAGTTTCTTCTTCAATCACAGCTCCTTCTTCATTATATATAGTCTTAAGAACTCACAGGACCTCTTTCTGGGAGATATCTTTGGTAGTGTTGAGGGCATTGAGATACTTGATAAGTGTAGATTGTGATGGAGTTTCTTCAGTGGTATTTGCAGTCCTGATTGTTGCAGAACGGAATGGGTTTCTAGATGATGGTGGCACAGCAGGGGTAGTTAGGGTTGAGGCAGTAGTGGGGTGGGGTCTATAGGCATTGTTGGTCCCTGGGTACTGATGGTTGCAAGTGGAACATCCCTTTCTGTGGCAAATGAAGCATAGCCCTTTTCTAATATGGTCTGCACATTGTACTGATGTCAGGTTTACTGCATCAACATCCATGATATTCGGATCTCTATGGATAAAAGATGATGCACTAGTTCCTCCTCTCTGAAGGTGATAGATGGAGTGAAGTCATTCTTTCTGGGCATGGAACTTGCTAGCAGCCTATACCCAGGCACTAAGCATCTTGGATACCTTCTCCATAGAGAGTATCATCTATATGAGGTCTTTGTCTAAGCCTTAGGCAAATTCATCAATAAGTACTAGGAATCCATTTCCTAGTGCTATCTTGGCTGCTTCTAACTGGAAGTTGGCTACATACTTCAAAAATCCTTGTTCATCTCTGGTGTTCTGCCACAGCTTGGCTACCATATAGCAAGCCTTCTGTTTTAGATCGATGGGAAGAAATGTCTTGATGAAGTCCTTTGAGACTTTTTTGAATGTCTTGGGGGTAGTGAGATTCTTGGTCATGGTCCTGTACCATGCCTCAGCAAAGTGGGCACCATGTCCTTTGCTCATCTTATTGAGTAGTAACATAATCTTTGATGTTTCTGTCATATAGACTGGCATATTGATCTTTAAATAAGCTTTGATAGCTAAAAGCCAGCAGTTGGCACCATCTACTTCTCTAGTAAAGTCATCAGATAGTCCACCTTTTAATTCTATGGGTATCTCATCATCATCAGGGTTGGAGGGTCTGGGGAGGATAGAAGGTCAGTCTGGTGGAGTAAGTCCTTGAGGTGGTGGGGTGATCCTAGGGTGAGTGATCACTGGTGGTACTAGGGATTAGAGTTGAAGTTTGAAGTGGTGGGTTCCTAGCTAAAGGGGGATATCTGATAGGGGTGTGGGAATACTACAGAGTCTGCAAAGTCTGAGAGTTCTAGGGAGAATGGTAGACAGATCTTGACAGAGTATCTGACTCAGAGTCTGAAGAATTTTAAGGAGAGCAGTATGACAGGGTGGATGACTATGGGGGTCCCTTTTGCTGAAGAGTAGGGGATAACTTGATGAGCTTGTTCTTCTGTTATGGTGTGGTGACACCTAACACAAATATACTAAAACAACTAGACAGAATGGCAACTGTCTTTGATGATAGGTGGTGATACAACCCTAAACCAGAGAGCGTCTCACTTGAGGGTAAGCTTGGGGCGTTCGTAGGTCGCAGTGAGGAATGAAGTAAAGAGATGGGCTTGTGAAGGTGCCTATGTTATCCCTTGCTAAGACTAGCTAGTAGAGGGGAGTACACCAAGAGAACAAGCTGAGGGCTTCAGCTCGCTCCTTGGACTTTATATACTATCCTAGTGTACAGCCACTTGGGCACGGACCAACTATCTAAGTATGGTAATTTCCCTGCTATGGTCAAACCCTTGACCCTTATCTATGCCTCATGGCGACGGTGATCAGCAATCCTGTGCTGCCACAGCAGAGATTAACTGCCACCTCCTGTGTGGCGTCTTCTATCAAAGAAGAGAAGAGAAGCATCCAAAAAGATCCGGATGAGCGGAAATTAAAGGGCGCTGGATTAGGGTGCAAATGAAGAGCGGAAATGAAATAGACCCAATCAGGAAACTAGTTCCCGTGCATTAGGAGTGCAATAGATTCCAGAATCTACTGCCAAGGGCGACAGGTGACGGCAAAGGCCATACTTCGTTACCTGTGCTCTGTCTAGGTGGTCTTTGGACTCTTTAATACCTAGCTCTCCTGGCATCATCATGTGACTAATCACATGGTCTATGAATGAAGTAAACGCGTCCAGGCGCGGAGAGGAGAAAAGAGAAAGAAAAATAAATGATACCATAGTGCGATGTGACCGTAACACTACCCCCCTCCTAAGGCTTGGATTCCCAGATGAGCCAGGTGCTCACGGAGCACTAGGGAAATCCAAGACGTTGAAAGGGAGATCCTGCTCCGGTGGGTCGGTGAGGAATTCGGACCTATTAAATAGAAGGAGAAAGTCCATAGGGTCGATCGTGAGCGACCGAGGGGCGGAGGGATGGGCACGGTGAAAAGCCTTTAGTGCTTCTTTTGCATTACCGAGGTTCTCGGTAGGCTCCCAAGTCCTATCCTCGTCCCCAAAGCCCTTCCAGTGGACTAAATATTCCAAGCATGTCCCGTTCTGGCAGCTAGCCACCAAATAATCTACTTCCCACTCAAAGTCTCTGTCCTCGGTTACAACAACCGGGCCCGGGCGTCGAGGGACTTGCCCCTCGAGACGTTCCTTATAGGGTTTCACCCAGGAAACATTGACCATAGGGTGGATGCGTAGCGTCTTCGGTAGTAATAACATAACCACGTTTGGGCCTGCTAGAGCCGTGATCTTGTATGGCCCTAGCCAACGCTCAGATAATTTCTTTGAAGCTCTTGTGAGCCTCAAGTTCTCCATTGAGAGCCAGACTAGCTGGCCAACTTCATAAATAGGGGCATCGGAACGATGCTTGTCTGCCTGTTTCTTCATTTTTTCCTGTGCTAGCAGGAGATTGTGATGCACTTCCTCCAAGGTTGCGGAGAACTCATCCGCAGCAGGGGCCATACTACTTCCGGTAACAGCTTCGGTGCCCAACCACATTGGATAAGTATGGGTGAGGGAAAAGGGGGTCTTCTTCGTGGAAGAAGATATCTTGGAGTTCATGCTGTACTGTGCGATTGGAAGCCAGTCCGACCATTCTTGTTGGCGGTCAAAGCAATACATTCTCAAAAACTTCCCGATCTCTCGGTTAACAACTTCCGATTGTCCGTCTGTTTGCAGGTGGAAGGCAGTCGAGAGGTGTGTTTCGATGCCAAGTTGTTTATTTATATTTTGCATCACCTGTGATGCGAACTGCGGACCTCGGTCCATAGTTATTGTTTTTGAAAGGCCATGGTGCTTCCAGACGTGTTGCATAAATAATTTGGCCATGTCAATGGCACTGATTGCCTTGGTGCATGGGATCAGCTCGACTTCCTTGCTGAACCGGTCAACCACCGTCAAGATGGTGTCGAACCCGTGAGAGAGGGGAAGGTCAGTAATGAAATCTGCTGTGATATCTTCCCACAGGCCGGATGGAACCGGTAGAGGAATGAGCCTGCTGGCTGGTGCGGCACCTGTTCCCTTGAACCATTGGCATGTGTCGCATCTAGCAATGTAATCTTTGACAAAAGTGGCAAGACCTGGCCACCAATAATTACGTTGTAACGCTTCAAGTGTCTTTTCTTGGCCTGGGTGCCCCATAATGGGCATGTCGTGGTGCTTCCGGACGACTTCCATCTGAAGCTGTAACAATTCAGGGACGTATACTCTGCCGTGGCGGTCACTGAGGCAGCCGTCATGCTCCTCTTGGATACCCCACTTCCTTTCGAGTTCTCTTATGTCCCTTTCACGTAACTTGCACGTCTCCAGGAATATTTTATGTCTAAGTGCGACCCCATCATCCGTAATTGAGAGCATGCCCTCCAAGGGGGTTGCTCTAATCTTGTCCGGGGAAATAACAATTATCCCTTTGTTGTCTTCCTCGATCCCTTTGGCATGGTCTGGACGACGGCTTAATGCATCAGCTTTTGCCATCGAGGCACCAGGTTTGTATACCCATACCATATTGAACCGAGTAAGATATTGCGCCCACTGCGCTTGGTGGCGATTCAAATCTTGGTGCGTCATAAAGAATTGGAGGTTGTTATGGTCATTCCAGACCTCGAACGGTAACTTGGCTCCTTCTAGGTAATGCCACCATTGCTCTAGTGCTTGGATAATGCCTAGCATTTCCTTATCTGCAATGGGGTAGTTCCGTTCTTCTGGGGTCATAGAGTGGCTGGAATATGCCACTGGATGCCACTTATCTCCTTTTAGTATACTTAAAACAGCCCCGGTTGCATAATCCGAGGAATCGCTTTCTACGTGGAATTAACAATCGATGTTGGGATAGGCGAGGATGGATGCAGTGGTGAAGGCTTGCTTCAACGTGTCAAAGGCATGCTGGCATGCTTCATCCCATAGGAAGGCTTTATCCTTCTTCGTCAGGTCATGAAGTGGTCTAGCCACCTTACTATAATCGGAAATAAACCTGCGATAGAAGTTTGCCAATCCTAGGAAGCTTCTGACGTTCCTGACCTTCGTGGGGACCAGCCATTTCATTATGGCGTCCACCTTAGCCGGGTCCATCTTTATCCCTTCCGGAGAAACGATCATTCCCAAGAAGTCTACTTCTTTGACGCAGAAGAAACACTTTTCTGATTTCACGAATAAATCATTTTCTTCGAGGCGTTGGAGGACTTCTAACACGATTTGATCGTGTTCTTCTTGGTCATCTGTCTTGGTAAATATCATTATGTCATTAATATAGACAACACAGACGTCATCCATATTGGCAAAGATCTCATTCATCATCGCCTGAAAGGTGGCGGGGGAGTTGCAAAGTCCGAAATACATTACGAGTGGCTCAAATGCTCCTTTGAACGTGACGAAGGCCGCTTTCCATTTGTCGCCTTCTCAGATTCAGATATTGTTGTATCCCCATCGGAGATCCATCTTTGTAAATAATTTTGCCCCTTTTAGCTTATCCACTAATTGGGAGATCAGCGGGAGCAGATAGTTATTTTTGATGGTATGTTTGTTAAGGTAGCAGTAGTCCTGTACCATGCGCTTCTTGCCGTCTTTCTTTGGAACAAAGAAGACCGGAGAGGTTTGCGGTGATTTCAAGGGCCGTATATACCCCTTGGCCAGCTGATCATCTAGAAAAGCCTTGACCTCTTCTTGTTCCATTACCGACAAGGGGATGAGTCAACCTTTCTTAGGATTAAATGTTTCTTTTAGGTCAATCCCATGATCCCACGGTTTTCTGACAGGCATGCGTTCACTTTTCTTTTTCGAGAACCGTCCGAAATACTTTTCATATTCACGAGGAACCAGTTCCTCAATCGTCTTTTCCCCTTTTGGTTCTTGCGCTTCTAGCGCTTTTATGGTGGCATGAACCTGGTATTGGAAATCCTCTTCTTCTTTTTCCAGAATATGGAGAAACACCGGCTTATCCTGTAAGCGATGGCAGTGTCGTGGGCAGCGAGTCATCTTGACTATGCCTTTCGACCAGTCGATCTCGGGGTTATGGTGCTTTAACCATTCATATCCCAGAATGAATTGGTTCTTCCCCAAGTCGGTTACTTCTGCCGTTATCTTTTCTCGGTGTCCTTGAAATTCTAATACCAGTTCGGCAGCATGTGTGATACTGCCTGCTGAATTCTTTGTTCTGTCCACGTTGTATACTGGTATTTCATGGTGGAGTTTTACCAAAGGGAGTTTGACATCATCGGCCTATTTTTGGTCCACAAATACTGCATTGGCTCCACTGTCTAGCAGAGCTTCTGCTCTTATGTAATTTCTTTGGAACCCTTCGTCATAGGGTGCGATGTGAATGTTGAGAAGTATTTCTTTGTTTATCTTTAGATTCCTAACAAAAATGTCATCCGGGAAAATAACATTTTGCTTTGGAGAGTAAGAGGAATTAAGCCCAGGCTTAACGTCCCTGGCGAGCCCCATAGGGGACCCCTCTGACGGCTGTGTGAAAACTTCTTTTTCCATTTCCTCGGCTTCTTCCACCGAGAGGTTGGAATACCTATTTGGCAATGCGCCTTCGGGACTCCCGGGGTCCTTCAGGCACGGCCTTTTCCCTTGCTGGCAAGACCTTCATAATCCCGGAACCAAGCTCGGGCTTCTTTGAAATTCATTTCCCTCACCATTTTGGGCAAGGGGCGTTCGGAGGGGTCAACTTCCTTTCCTTTGGATTCCCGGTTTGGTCTGGGTGTAGTGGACTTACCCGCTCCTCAGACCAGAGCCGAGGATGCGGCGCCCACATCGGTGTCATTTTCATCATCCGATGGAACTTTTTCCCATCGAACGACTTTGCACATTTTGCACCCTTTGGTCTGGCAGGAGTTTCGATGTCTGCCATTGTAAAACCCACACTCAGTGCAGGCATCCTTCTTCTCTCCTTTATAGGTAGAGGAGCCTCCTTTCGCAGATGCAGGGTTGGTGCAATCCTTTGAAAAATGTCCTTTTTGCCTGCATTTGTAGCAGGCATACTTTGACTTGTCGAATATTGGGCAGCTCTGGGCTGCGTCAATATCCATAGTGTTTGGGTCACGCCTCGGATTCCCCGAGTTCCTCTGCGCGCCCCTTGCGAGAAGCTTCATTAGGTCTTCTCTTTCTCCTTGGATTCGGAGTTCGTCCATAAACTCCTTGAGGTCGTCGGAGTAACCCTTGGCCCGGACGTACCTCTTTACGATCCCTTGATCTGCATGTTTGTACAGCAGATCAATACACTGATCAACTGATAGCCCAGCTACCAATTGGTGGGACTTAAACTTGGTGAGGAAGGAGACCATGTCACTCCTCCCTTACGTGAGGGTGAGTAGCTGTTGTTTGTGCCACTCATTGTTGTTCACTGGCCTGAAGTTGGCCAGCATCATCTTTTCAAATGCCTCCCAGGCTGGCCAGCCCACCATTGCTGCTGCCTGGCTAATTGTCATAGTAAGACAGGCTGCATCCCCTTTCGTCATTCTGGAGACGACGGCTTTTACTGCCATTTCAGCTGGGAGGGCAGCAGCGTTCTCCTCTTTCCACATGAGGACCTTCGCCCACCATTCATTAAACGTGCAGCCCCGTTGGCCTTCAAAGGTCCCGGGGTCTGCAATCACCTTGGACAACTTGGGCGCACTTGGCCCTGCAAATGCTCCTCCAGTCGCTGCCGGTCTGGCAGAGAGGGTTCTTACTTGGCTGACTAGGGTGCCGACCGTGGCTTCAAGATCCTTTATTTTTCTGGCCGCTATGATGAGCTGGTTACTTTCTTGGGTTACCCTTGTTTCTGCCTGAGCCAGGCATGTGATAAGATTCTCTTTCTTGCCCTCTACTCTGGCAAGATAGTTTCCTAGCTTGACCACTAATCTCGCCCAGTCGTCGGTTCCGGCCGCGAGTTGGGAGATGATGGCGGTTAGGTTATCGGGGAGAGACATTTTATTGCGCTTTTTAAAAGTACTTTACTTTCTTTGTTGGTCTCAACCAAATCCTGGATCCCAGCAGGCTCTGCCTGCTAATCTCTTTCTCGTATTCCCTCCTAGTCCTTTTCTTAGGTGCGGGTGGCTCCAGCACCTGTTCTGGCTCTAATGAGGGTGTGCAAGAGTTGGTACCCAGCATGTACGGGCATTCATCGAGGGCAGGGGTTGAGTGGGCGGAGGACAAAGGGGAGTTGCCGAATACTTGGTCTAGCTCCCATTGGTGGTGGAATAGGTCCCACTTGTACTGCTGCCACTCGTCATCGAGATAGGGGTCGTGGAGCGGTTGGAGGAAAGGTTGAGGGGGTGGTGAGGGTGAGACGGTTGAGCCGACGGATGGCCCTTCAATCTCTTCTTGTCAAAAGTAAAGCGCAGGGTCTACTGACAGTGCGCTGCTGGCGAGGTCCCTGGGGTTGTTCTCGACCCAGGTACCTGAGAATCCTACTTCTGGCTGCTCTAAATAGCCCCAGAAGGCTTCCTCAAATCGCCTCTCTGACTCCACCTGACGTTCTCTCGTCAGGAGATCTGCTAGCTCGTCTAGTTGTACTATGGGGAGATCTGGATCACCCTGGTCGTTCGGGTCTTCTACTACTACCCGATTGGCTACTAGATAACAGTACACGATTTGTAGGGCTAGAGGGAGGACAGAGGGTACGGACGGCACTTGGCGCCTATGAGAGGAATACGGCTGTGCGGGCATCCAGTTGACTTACTTGCTCCTAGGTGATAAGGCTAGGAGGGTGCGAGGTACGAATGTTAGAGCTTGTTCTAATGATACAACCCTAAACCAGAGAGCGTCTCACTTGAGGGTAAGCTTGGGGTGTTTGTAGGTCGCAGTGAGGAATGGAGTAAAGAGATGGGCTTGTGAAGGTGCCTATGTTATCCCTTGCTAAGACTAGCTAGTAGAGGGGAGTACACCAAGAGAACAAGCTGAGGGCTTCAGCTCGCTCCTTGGGCTTTATATACTATCCTAGTGTACAGCCACTTGGGCACGGACCAACTATCTAAGTATGGTAATTTCCCTGCTATGGTCAAACCCTTGACCCTTATCTATGCCTCATGGCGACGGTGATCAGCAATCCTGTGCTGCTACAGCGGAGATTAACTGCCACCTCCTGTGTGGCGTCTTCTATCAAAGAAGAGAAGAGAAGCATCCGAAAAGATCCGGATGAGCGGAAATTAAAGGGTGCTGGGTTAGGGTGCAAATGAAGAGCGGAAATGAAATAGACCCAATCAGGAAACTAGTTCCCGCGCCTTAGGAGCACAATAGATTCCAGAATCTACTGCCAAGGGCGACAGGTGATGGCAAAGGCCATACTTCGTTACCTGTGCTCTGTCTAGGTGGTCTTTGGACTCTTTAATACCTAGCTCTCCTGGCATCATCACGTGACTAATCACATGGTCTGTGAATGAAGTAAACGCGTTCAGGCGCGGAGAGGAGAAAAGAGAAAGAAAAATAAATGATACCATAGTGTGACGTGACCATAACAGGTGGCTCCTCTTGAGTAGATCTGGATCCATGGATAGTAACATAGTCAGCATGGCTTCTGAATGACAACTCTCCCTTAGTTGCATGGATGCTAGCTTTGGTATTTCTATATGCAGATGGCCTAATGATGGCATAAGAATGCAGTCTTTTCTATGGATGGTTAACAATGGTAAATAACAATCACAAGAACAGTCCCTTTTACTAAGAGGGAAGAACTCCTAATGAGAATGGTGACTGTCAAAGGTAGAAGTTACTCAGAAGGTGGGTAAGGCAACCAGCCATTCTGAGGAGGAGTTCTAGCACATAGATTGCATAGAACAAGCTGAAGTACTATTATAGCTAGAGAGCCCTATTTATAGAAAGGACTCTCTATGCACAGACCAAGCAACAATAAGAGGAAATTGCTAAATAGGGAATAAAGGTTACTAGTGGCCCAAAGATATATTGGAAATAGGAAAGGTCACTAATACTAAGGTATAAGAATAAGTCCTAGTCACATGTCAGAGTACTGGAGAACCATTCCTAGTATGTATAGGGGTTTACCAGAAATGGCAAATAGGACTGTAGGTCCCCTAACTATGTTGGAAGGTAAGTAGAAAAAAGGTAGGAGTGGAGAACACCTGGGTTCAGAAAAGCATCATGGTTTGTAAAGAAAAAGACAATATATTCTGTCAACAGAAGGCATGATGCTGAAAGAAAGAACCAAGGGAATAAGTAGTGGGGGAGAAATGAACGAACAAAAGATATATGGATGGGATTGTCAGTGACATGTAATATCAAGAGCAATAGGTAACTGTCAAGTCCAGAGTTCTGGATGGGCTGGATGGGATATGATAGTGACTCTATATAGAGTACTTCATTACCTATGCTTGGTCTAGATGGTCTTTGAACTCTTTAATACCTTGCTCTCTTGGTGTCATCACATAACTAATCATGTGGGCTGTGATGGCCACAGGAGCATAACTGCAAAGATTAACAAATTGGGTGTAATGGATCCCACTGGTGGTCAGTGTAAGATAGGATCTGGCCCATGGACAGTGTGGATATGAAGGTCTTAGGGTTTGATATCATGCCTGATTTACATATAGCTGGGTGTAAGATGGTGGGTGAGCCATAGCATGGCTATAATCCAGTTATGAATAGGGGGCATCATGTGGTGACAAGGGTCTAGGGTTCCTGGTGGCTAGAGTAGTTGTCTAGATCATATGATATATATATGCTAAGGTATATAAAGACTCAGATGGCTAAGGGCAACCTCAGTCTGTCCTCTTGTGGATTTCCTCCATAACAGGGTGTCTTTAGACATTGATATGCTTGAGTTCTCTTAAGATGTCCTTGCTCAATGACCATAGATCCTATATATATCTTCCCTCAGTCTAGTTCCTTGGGTTGTTTTAGTGGGGTTGTATCAGGAGGTCAGAAGTGATATGAGAGTGTATAGAGGAATCAAGGTATGGTGGACATCTGGAGGTACAGTGGAGAGGTGAGGCTTTGATATAGGACTTATGTGTCATATTCTTGCTAAGTTCCTGGCCTCATTTATGAGTAAAGAGTAAAGGGTGAAGATAGAGATAAGGTTGAGTGTCAGACTCAAAATGGAGTGACTTATTCAATATTTGAACTGAAGTACTAATGATGGAGTTACAGGGTTTATATATAGAGGATGAAGTGGATGAGTAAGTCAGATCAGACAAGCAAGCTCTGATGACAGATGCTGCACACTAGAGACAAGCTGCACTGATGTTGATTGTCAAAATGAAAGTCAAGTCAAATGTTACATGCCAAATGTAAGTGTCAAGTCAATATCAAGTTAATACATATTACAAGTAGAATGATCAGAAGTCATTATAAATGTGGAACAGATGGAAATGGAACAAGTAAAAGTGGAAATCAAGTAGAAGTTAGAATAGAAGCTAAGATATACTAAAGACAAGGAGGAAGTGGAGATAGGTCTAGAGATAATCAGAGATGATAATAGAGATAGCAGAAATAGCAGAGATGGGCTAGATGGGATATGATAACTATTGAACACATATCTTGATCTTGACTCACTCTTTCTGACTATATGACTTAGACATTTCTTAAAGACTCCTTGATTGATAATAACCTTTTGCTTAGTTCTTAGAGTTTGGCCTATGCTTAGCATAGCTCTGGCACTTTGTACCTCTGATGCACAGTACCAGATTCTGGTATTCATTTTATTCATCTTATTCATTTATTATGAATCTCTATTACTAATCTGCTTTGTCCTCCATATATAAATCCCATAGTTTCAATATTTGTACTTTAGTTTGAATATCAAATAAGTTATCTCCACTTTAAGTCTGATGCTCAATCTTGTCTTCTTAATCATCCTTTACTCTATACTTGTAACAAGGCTAGAAACTTAGCAAGGATGCAACACATAAGTCCTACATCAAAGTCTCATCCTCTGAACCTCTGAACCTTCAACTATACCTCTGGTACATCCATGCACTTATGGAACCTCCAACCCTCCAACCCAATTTCATCCCTCCAGACTTGATCCAGAGAACCTGAATTTGATAATTCAATACTATATCCAAGAATGATAGAGGTAGTTGAAATGATGTGCAGTGCTATGCTCTGTTATTCCAATTCATATATCTCTATGATCAAACAGACTATTTCTACATTCACTGATATAAAATGATATTGATTTCAAAAGTATATATATACTATATATACATAGAGAAATATTGTAATAATCTGCAAAAAATATCTATCTGGCTTTATTGAGTCCTTGTAGTATATCAAAACAATGCTGGTTTGATAAAGGATCATCTGGTCATATTATTAGTAATTAAGTGAGATATGTCAAATAAGATATAACCTCATATTCTACAAAGTTAGAGATGTTGAATAGGAAAATGCAACATGGCAAAACTTACCAACTTATGATTGGCTATGCAAAGTCAAAAGTGTAGAAGATCCATATTACAGTAGATCAGCAAGAAGATGCTATTGCTAAAGCCATTTGATGTTACTATGCAAATCAAGCAAGCCTAAACAAGAAGAAAACAAGTCTTAGGAAGATTTGTTGAGGATGTGGGGCTATATGACTTGGGAGGGTGGTCTCAATCCTCCTGACATTATCTTTTAGCAAGACAATGATCCCAAGCATACCTGCAAGAAGGTCAAGGAGTGGCTAGAGGAGCAGGAATTTAGGGCCATGGTTTGGCCTGCACAGTCTCCTGACCTAAATCCTATTGAACATCTCTGGGGTTGGCTGAAAAGGAGGCTTGCAGAGCATGAAAACTCTTCTAAGGGGATTTATGAGTTGTTGAATAGAGTTCAGGAGGAGTGGGAGAAGATACCTGCTGAGGAGTGTCAGAAACTGATTGAGAGTATGCCTAGGAGGATTCAGGGAGTACTTAGAGCAAAAGGAGGCTATACCAAGTATTAGTAATACCCAACAATTCAAAAGTGAAAAAACCCTTTCCATGATATTGCTGCTTTAAAATGACTATATTTCTATGACATGTGAACCAAATCACATGACCTAGGGGACAATTTGGTAGCCAAGAGAGTGTACTATTTAGAACTCCACCAAAGCGAAATGAAATTCCCACAGTGGCTGGCAGTGCACTTCACACACTGCAGTGAGGGTTAGTATGAAAAGGCTTTTTGAAGTCACTGTAAAGTAGCATATAAGAAACAGTTGCTGGATATGTAATCTTCTGTTTTACTAGTCAAAATATATTTGGATCATCTTCATGGACAGCTAGCAGCTTAGTAAGACAGGCAAAAGAAAAAGAAAAAGGGTCATCTCAATGCTGATGGCTCATCCAAACTGCTTACCAGTAATGTATCTTATCAGCATGTTGAAGAACATCAGAAGGCTACAGAAACCAAGGCAGCTGCACAGGAATCATGAAAAAGACAATGGGAGGAGTAGTCAGTGGTTGTGAAAGCATGGAAAGAGATAGAAAAGGAACAAAAAAAATAAAATGATATATGTACTGCAGAAAGTCCATCAACATGCAATGGAGCTTTGGGCCACTGAAACTGCACAGGCCAAACAAGAGGGCCAGTGACCAGCCTTGAGGAAATCAAAACATGGCAGACTCAAGCAAGTGATTCCAAAACCCAAGTTCAATAATTCCAATGGAGTTGAGTAGACAGAGGCCATTAAAGAGGGATTAGTGTCAGACAGTGAGAGCAATGGTGGAAGCATCAAAATATGATGGTTGTCAGGTGGTGATAACATGAGATAATGGTAAGCAATCATCATTTCCCTTTTTTGGTACTGATGCAACTGAAGGGGTAAACATGATAAGACCACAATTGTTGATTTTGTTCAGTGCATGTTACAACCCCTAAAACAACCTAAGGACTCGGCCCTAGGCAGACACGTATAGGAGCCATGTAGTCGTGTGGCCGAGGACGTCTTGAGCCACAGAGGACCACCTAACCCACTAACCCAAGGGAACGCCCCGAGCTAGGGCTCGCTCAATTGTGGGGGCAAGCCACAAGAGAACAGACTGAGGTTGCCCTCAGCTGTCTCCCCCTTATATACCTTAGCATATATACATCACGTGATCTAGGCTACTACTAAGTAACCGGCAACCCTGTGCCCTGTCACCACATGACGACCCCCTTTTCATAACCGGACCTTACCCGGACTGCGCACTACCCACAATGATGCGCCTTACACCCTGCCGGCTTCCCATGTGGATCAGGCGTGGTATCAAACCCTAAGACCTTCATATCCGCACTGTCCACGCTCCGGGTCTCCGCCGACTGCGGCTACTTCCGTTGACCCACGTTGAGCGATTCATAAGCCTTTTGCAGTTACGCCCTTGCGGCCGTAACACTATCCCCTCCTTAATGATCGGACTCCGGACGATCTACTTCACCGTTTGACGTGAGCAGTTTCCCCACGTGCCGATCTCTGGGTGAATAGCGGTGAGTCCAACTGCACCAGCCACTGTTTTTAATTCTTCAGGGGAACTGATAACCCCGTTACTGGTTGACAGCTGGTACTTCATCGTAGAGACTTTCCTTTCCAGGTAAGAACAGATTGAGGCCACCTATAGGCCGTTACCTCCGGGACTGGGTTGACGGCTGATGTCCCTTTTCCGCGGCCCACAAGAGCCCATGCGAAAAATTCATCCCGTTATCCGTGACTCGCGACCATGCCTCGCGGCCGTCGCTCATCTGTCGCCATGACTTCCACACGGCTCCGTCTTCGTCTTCTATGGTCATAAACCCATAAGGTCATTACAGATCCCTAGTGGTCCCCTCCACTCCCTATGCTCATCCTTTCTATCGGCGTCCCGACAATAAGCCCTGACGGACATAGCACAAGAGGGGAAGACAAGAAAAAATTTTCCCTAAATTTTACTAGGATTCACTTTATAACTTTACGTGATCTTCGCTTTTGCTGCATACTGAGGAGTGGTCAACCTCACGGCCATTTTGTTTTCTTTTCTGGAAGCCCAGTAACTCCCAGTTCTTGTATCGTGCTGAACTGCAGCCCTGGACGTCTAGTCCTGTATGCTCCTCCTTCCGCCCTGACGAAGGTCTGTTTGGTCTGACTTTACGGTTTTCTCTTCTTTACAGTGGAGAACCGACAAACTCCACTAACTTCTGACCAACCTTCAGGCACAAAGCTCTGGATGCCTCTGCTGCTGAACCTTTGAAAAGGACTCAAGGACTCCCTACATAGCACGCAGCCCCTGACTGGGCACTTCCCCATAGGGCTTAGGGTACTGACGCGCGTCTGGCTCTCCCTTGTAGTTTGCTTTCAGGCAGACTACGACAAGCCGGCCCTAGTCCTTCTAGACGAAACACCCTGCCTGGATCTGCCGAGAAGTACGCGTCGCTGAGCGCGCACGAGGCATAACCTCACCAGGGGGATGGCCAGGATGAATGAAAGATGGAGTGGGCTGCCTCATTCGGCGTTCTGCCCGAGAGCTGTAAACGAAAACTCTTGCTACTCCCTATACATCCTCTTCATCAAGAGGTCCACCTTGTACGTTCGGTGGGGGTCTTGACCCATCAAGAGCCTGCTTCATCGTCCCATCACTGGGCACGTACCGGTCTTGCTACCGGCAGGGTCGACTCTCAATGGTTGAGAGTCTGTTCTAATGTTACAACCCCTAAAACAACCTAAGGACTCAGCCCTAGGCAGACACGTATAGGAGCCGTGTAGTCATGTGGCTGTGGACGTCTTGAGCCACAGAGGACCACCTAACCCACTAACCCGAGGGAACGCCCCGAGCTAGGGCTCACTCAATTGTGGGGGCAAGCCACAAGAGAACAGACTGAGGTTGCCCTCAGCTGTCTCCCCCTTATATACCTTAGCATATATACATCACGTGATCTAGGCTACTACTAAGTAACCGGCAACCCTGTGCCCTGTCACCACATGACGACCCCCTTTTCATAACCGGACCTTACCCGGACTGCGCACTACCCACAATGATGCGCCTTACGCCCTGCCGGCTTCCCATGCGGATCAGGTGTGGTATCAAACCCTAAGACCTTCATATCTGCACTGTCCGCGCTCCGGATCTCTGCCGACTGCGGCTACTTCCGTTGACCCACGTTGAGCGATTCGTAAGCCTTTTGCAGTTACGCCCTTGTGGCTGTAACAGTGCACCTCTACCATAGACACAATTCCCAACATAATTGCACATTATACTAAATAATAGTCATAGTAATACATTCTTGTTATTTTTTAACAAAGTTACAGTGTTGTTCTGTCTTATGGGCTGAATGAAATTTGGTTGTCACAACTGCTGGGGGATGACTGTATGTGCACATCAGCAATTTTGCAAGTGTCTTGTTTAGGCTTATTGACACTTTTCTAGCTTATTATGCTTTTGAGGTTTCTACTAGGGGGCCCTATTGATGAACTATGTGGAGCACAGGCCATGCAAAATATATGAACTTGCTCAGTCAACAAGTCAGATTCTGGTTGTAGGCAAATAATAGCTGGCTTGTGAGTACAAAAAGTTGGAATAAGCCAAATAAGCTTAGATAAGACTTCTGTAAAATCACTGATGCAGGAGTGCAAGATGAGCTTAGTTTTTATTTCCCCGTGATATAGACAACCTTGTTAATGAATTACTGCGTTGTACAATTATACTTCTGAGAAAGACCATTAGTACATGTTACAAAAGTTGAAGAAGACTACCACCAAAACAATGGACTAGAGAGCCTAACGCGTTCTAGCTAGAGTAGACATAGATCTATCAGGTCTAAGCTTACCCTTCAGCCACTACATCACCCTTCACGACCGAGCGTCCACAGTCATGTCTACCACGGGCACTATCCCGTTTGCGGTCAACGAGCGTGTCCTGTGCTATCACGGACCGCTTATCTACGAAGCCAAGATTCTAAAAACCGAAACGTGGGACGAGACCAACACCAAGCTCGCAGGCGTCGGCCCACACTTTTTCGTACACTACAAAGGATGGAAGCAAACGTGTGTTCTGCCGTTGTTACCTCTGTCCTTCCTCGCCCTCTGCAGACGTTTCCATTCGTCTATGCTTGCCGTTCTGCTTGCCTGTGCCGAGCGCGCTCGCTTGGGGTTTGACCTTGGTTCCAGCTCAACAGCGAGGCGCGAGGCATGCGTCTCAGACTGGTTCTGATACACCCGTCTTGTTTCGTAGGTGGGATGAATGGGTTCCCGTAGCGCGTCTGCTCAAGTTCAACGAGACCAACGTCGCGCTTCAAAAAGCGCTTTCGAGTCAAGCGTCTCAAGCCGCGTCCTCTTCCGGAGCGGGGAGCAAGAAAGGTGCGGGCGGGGGTGGGTCTGGTGGCGCAGGCAGTGGAGCCGGGGCTGGGACTGGACGAGGCGGGAGGAAGGACGCAAGGGGAACGAAGCGGGGAAGAGAAGAGGTGCGTCATTTTTGTGGACTTGGATGCTCAGTGGGCGCATGGCTCTCTGGTTACCTTTTGTTGCTGATTGCTGACTGATGAGCATGACGTGGTAGGATGATAGCAATCGAAAGCCGGAGATGAAGTTGAATGTTCCTGAGGTGCTCAAAGTGCTCCTCGTTGACGACTGGGAGGCCATAACGAAAAATAACCAGGTGGGTCGTGCTTTATTGAATGTATTCCTCTCCCTCACCATTTGGACATATCCACTCCTGTTTCTGGTGCTGTGCTGTCTCTGTCCATGGTATTGCGAATATAGCTGGTTACGCTTCCTCGGACGCCAAATGTAGTCGAAATCCTCCAAGAGTTCAAGCAGTATGTTGCAAAAATGGGTAAACAAACGAGGTATATAATTCGTCTGCCGCTCAGTGACTACCTCATGAATTCGACATAGCCTACGTGACCCTGACCTCGTCCTTCCGACAATCGTCTCCGGGCTCACAGTTTACTTTGATCGCTCCCTCGGTGCGAACTTGCTATACCGCTTTGAGCGCCCGCAATATGCGGAGATCCGCAAGGCGTATGTGACCGGTCCCAAAGTACTGGTTGGGCAGGAGAAAGATATGAGTGCGATCTACGGAGCAGAGCATCTGTTGAGAATGTTGGGTATGCTGCCATCCTGCTCGATTGGATTCCATCGTGTAAATGACTGAGTGACTGTCCCAGTGAGTTTGCCGCAGATGGTAGCCAGCTCGACGATGGATGCGGAGAGCATAGGGTTGGTGAAAGACTATGTGAACGAGCTGCTCTCGTACGTGCATTGCTTTTCCTTGTCTTGTTCTAGCCAGCTTATCGGAACAGTTTCCTTGTGACAGAACGTGAAAGATTATTCCTCGCAGAGTATCAAAGTGCGAGTTTACAGTATCAGAATATCTCGCGCTCATAATGTATTTATTTTCACTGCACCTCGTTGATCCTAAGCACGAGCACCACCTTGAGGGATCACATGCACCACGTTGCTTGCCCACGTGATGACTGACGTCATAGCTTGGAGATATAAAGATCGCTCGAGCGCTCCCAGCACTCAACGCATCTTTTTGCAATGGCCTCCATTCTCACAGGTGCAGCACGCGCAGCGCATTCCGCGGTAGCAAGTGTCCTCGCCGCAGGCCAGATCAGTGTCGGTGACGAGATCCCTTCGCCCAACATCAAGGAGGATGATCCAGAGAAGAGTTTCGCGCTCGATTTGAGCGGAAAGAACATTATCGTGCGTGTTTGAACCACGTCCCAAGATAAATGTCGTCAAATTTCCCCGTGACATTTAGCTCGGTGTTCCCGGCGCATTTACGCCGACTCAGGTGCCCCAATATATCAAGGACTATGACAAGTACAAAGCCAAGGGCATCAAGGATATTTATGTTGTTGCTGTCAATGATGCATTTGTGACCAAGTGTGTTTTCCTTTGGCCCGTACACGCGCATATAATCTGCTTGGGACTCATGCACACACATAGAGCTTGGAAGGAGAAACTTGCCCCGCAAGGAACTGGTACGTTATCTGTTTGTCTAGGTAATGCGTCCATTCCGATGACTACCGCAATAACATAGGCGTTCGCTTCATCGCCGACGACAAGGGCGAGCTTACGAGCAGGCTCGGACTCATCTTTGATGCTTCAGGTCTTCTCGGGTCTCCGCGTTCAAAGGTACGCAAGACACAGCTTGGTTATTTCCAGCTGGAGTTTCCTACGTTGTTTCTAATCAAGACACTGAACCGGGCATGTACTGACTTGGCACATCACAATAGTCCTATGTTATTGTTTCCCAGAACAACAGGGTTGAGTTCATTGCTGTTGAAACAGAGCCCACTGAAGCCATGGTGACCTCTTCAGAAGTGGTTTTGGCGCAAATTGTATAGGTTAGCACTTATATGGGAAAGATAGGAAGTAAAGGATGCAATTGGGATACAATGTCAAGGTACAGATGCATGTATGAGAGTTCTCAAAGGAAATTGCACATGAGGATTTCAAAATATTGTATTCCTTGCAGTAATCACTTCAGTTTGCTGTTTTTTCAGACTTGCTTCATCATGCACATGTATGTCAGAGAGACACTGCAACAAGCAAGTGTATAATCAAGAAAATCTGATTCTCTTTATACATACAGTGGCTTAAAAAAGTGCCCCAATGTTGAGCCATTTTGGAGAGATTGGATAATTGTAGAAGAGCAAGCATGAATCAGATAAAGGGCTTGCAGGTGAGATGAAAGTACTTGCTCTTGGCATTCAGGAACCACTTTGCTCATGTGATTTGGTTTCCATAGGGGTGAGTTACAACCATTTCATATGTCATTGGGACACTTATTTGACTCCACATTTGACAATCATTATGTTAGGTATAACATAAGTATTTCATAGCTATTGATGGTTGCTATGTTACCTAGCTATGTAATTATGTAAGTGGGAAAATTCCAACCAATATGAATACCCTACAGTATGTCCCACTTCAATTGACCTCACCACACCATAAGGTCTATTTCCACCTCTATTAAAGTCAGTATTCTTGTTCTCTCTAAATCTGGCCTCTCTGCTAGGTAGATTGTATCCAAGACTGGTCTAGGAAAGTCTACTGTGGCTAGAGGCATTAAGGAGAACCTCCCAGAAAAGGAGAATGTCAAGTTAGGATGTTCTTTTAGGCTTTCATCTCTTGATAAGAGAAGAATTGTCTCTAGTATTACTACTGGAATGACTGATTATGTCATTCAAGCCACCCATCTCATCAACTCTACCCTAACCTATTATAGTTACATATTGCACAGGACTGTATCTAGAAGAAATACAGTATAAATTTATTCTTTTCTTCCCATCTTACACTATAGACACATTTACAGTATATCCCACATTAAGCATATAGTAATGTGACCCTAAACCCAGCAAGGGCCTTACTTGAGAGCATGGTCATTCATGGGTTGCATGAAGTGTGATGAGAAGTAGTGGAAAAGGGCTTGTCAAGATATCTTTTATCTCTTGCTATTTCAGTAAAGGGGAGAATGATACAACCCCTAGAACAACCCAAGGACATGGCTGAGGGAAGACACGTATAGGAGCCATGTTGGCATCTGGCCAAGGATGTCTTTAGCCAGAGGGGCACAACCTAACCCACTAATCTGAGGGAACACCCTGAGCTAGGGCTCGCTCTAATAATGGGGGAAAACCACCAAGCCTTTATATACCTTAGCATATATACATCATGTGATCTAGGCTACTAATTAAGCAACCGGGAACCCTAGACCCTTGTCACCACATGATACCCCCTATTTATAACAGACCATAGCCGTGCTGTGATCAATCCACCGCCTTACATCCAGCTACATGTGGATCAGGTGTGGCATGCAACACTCTAAGACCTTCATATCCACACTGTCCATGCCCCAGATCTAGCTCATGTACGTCTTCATTTCCACGTGATCCACTGCAGGCAATTCGTAACCTTTTGCAGTTACGCCCTTGCGGCCATAACACTACTCCCTTCCTACTGATCGAACTCTGGACGATCATTCATCAATCACCATTTGACGAGGCGGACTCCTTGTGCCGATCTTTCAGGAATAGCAGGTGATTCCAACTGCATCAGCTACTATTTTTTGATTCTTCAGGGGGACTGTTACCCCCTGCTGGTTCACAGCCAGTAATTTGTCATAAAGACTATCCTTTTCAGGCAGGAATGGACTCTTGACACCCTTCAGAATGCAGGACTAGGCAGGTAAAAGATTTCCCTCTTTACAGCCCACTGAGCTTGTGCAAAAATTCGTCCTGTGTGTTACGGCTGCAAGGGCATAACTGCAAAAGGTCATGAATTGCCCACAATGGATCACATGGAAATGAAGACATGCATGAGTTAGATCTGGGGCATGGACAGTGTGGATATGAAGGTCTTAGAGCATTGCACGCCATGTCTGATCCACATATAGCTGGGCATAAGGTGGTGGATTGATCACAGCACGGCTATGGTCCGTTATGAATAGGGGGTATCATGTGGTGACAAGGGTCTAGGGTTCCTGGTTGCTTAATTAGTAGCCTAGATCACATGATGTATATATGCTAAGGTATATAAAGCTTGGGACAGCTGAGGGCAACCTCAGTCTGTTCTCTTGGGGTTTCCCCCTTGAGAGTCTGGCTATGCCTCCTCTGCCAGCGTAAGTCCCATACGGGTGAGGGCATTGTACAAGAGAGGACTCTCATAGGCGCAGATAAGACTTCATCTCGAAGGGGCCCAGTAGTCCTCTGATGATGAGGTGCCTCGCATGGGCCCAGCTAGGGTGCCTGGGCAGCAGTAAGAGTCCTGTAGGTAGCCGACTTCAAGTGCTGGCCATACCCATGGAGTGATTAGGGGTGGTGTGGAAGAGCGTAGTGGAGGGGCCCTCATACTAGTCCATGGTAGGGTACCTGAATGTAGTTACTTCTCAGAGCACCATTATGTATAGGGGAAAGGCTGCTGCTGGCTCAAGTGTCTAGTAGTAATATACTTGTGGGTTTCCCCCATAACAGAGTGAGCCCTAGCTCAGGGTGTTCCCTCGGGTTAGTGGGTTAGATTGTGCCTCTCTGGCTAAAGACGTCCTCGGCCAGACATCAACATGGCTCCTATATGTGTCTTCTCTTGGCCATGTCCTTGGGTTATTCTAGGGGTTATATCATTAGAACAGACTCTCGATGAGTCAAGACCCCCCATGCAAGTTTAGTGGGACCTCTTGATGAAGAGGATATATAGCAAAGCAGCAAGAGTTTCTTTTACAGCTCTCAGGCAGAATGCTGAATGAGGCAGCCTGCTTCACCATTCTTTCATCCTGGCCATCCCCCTAGTGAGGTTATGCCTCGTGCACGCTTGGCGACATGTACTTCTCGGCAGATCTAGGTGGGATGTTTCATCTAGAAGGACTAGAGCTGGCCGGTCGTGGTCCACTTGAAAACAAACTACAAGGAAGAGCCAGACAAGTGTCAGTACCCTATGCCCTATGGGGAAGTGCCCAGTCAGGGGCCACACTCTAGAAAGGGAGTCCTCAGGTCCTTTTCAAAGGTTTGGTAGCAGAGGTATCCGTAGCTTCACGCCTGAAGGTGGTCAAAAGTCATGGAGTTACCGCTCTCCACTTTAAAGAAAAGAAAGCGAAGCAAGTTGACCAAACAAGTCTTTGTCAGGGCAGAAGGAGGAGCATACAGAACTTAGTGTTCCTGGGCTACTATTCAGCATGGTTTAATGACTGGGAGTAATGGGCTTCTAGGAAAGAAAACAAAATGGAAGGGGGTTGACTGCTCCCTATAGAATGAAAAGCGAAGACCGTGCAACGTTATAAAGTGAATTCTTATGAAATATATGGGAAATTTTTTCTCATTTTCTCCCCCCTTGCTACAGCCGTCAGGGCTATTTGTCAGAATGCCAAATGGAAGAATGAGCATAGAGAGTGGAGGGGACCATAAGGGACCTGTAATGAACTTATGGGTTTACAACTATAGGAGATGAGGAAGAAGTCATGCAGAAGTCATGACAACTGACGAGCAACAAGCTGCGAGGCATGGTCATGAATCACGGACATGGGACGAATTTTTGTGTGAGCTCTGTGGGCCGCAAAGAGGGAATTCTTTTTACCCACCTAGTCCCGCATCCCGAAGGGTGTCAAGAGTCTGTTCCTGCCTGAAAAGGAAAGTCTTCATGATGCATTACTAGCTGTCAACCAGCAGGGGGTAACAGTCCCCTCAAAGAACCAAAAAACAGTGGCTGGCACAGTTGGGATCATCTGCTATACCTGAAAGATCGGCACGAGAAGTCTATCTCATCAAATGGCGATTGATGAATGATTGTCCAGAGTTCGATCAGTAGGAAGGGAGTAGTGTTACGGCCGCAAGGGTGTAACTGCAAAAGGTCATGAATCGCCTGCAATGGATCGCACAGAAATGAAGACATGCATGAGTTAGATCTGGGGCGCAGACAGTACGGATATGAAGGTCTTAGGGCATTGCACGCCATGCCTGATCCACATATAGCTGGGCGTAAGGCAGTGGATTGATCACAGCATGGCTATGGTCCATTATGAATAGGGGGTATCATGTGGTGACAAAGGTCTAGGGTTCCCGGTTGCTTAATTAGTAGCCTAGATCACATGATGTATATATGCTAAGGTATATAAAGCTTGGGACAGCTGAGAACAACCTCAGTCTGTTCTCTTGGGATTTCCCTCTTAAGAGCCTGGCTATGCCTCCTCCACCAGCATAAGTCCCATATGGGCAAGGGCATCATACAAGAGAGGACTCTCATAGGTGTGGATAAGACTCCACCTCGGAGGGGACCAGTAGCCCCTTGATGATGAGGTGCCTCGCATGGGCCTGACTAGGGCACCTGGGCTGTGGTAAGAGTCCCGCAGGTAGCCGACTTCAAGTGCTGGCCATACCCATGGAGTGATTAGGGGTGGTGTGGAAGAGCGTAGCAGAGGGGCCCTAGTGCAGGACCACTGGAGGGTATCTGAACATAGTTACTTCTTGGAGCACCATCATATAAAGGGGAAAGGCTGCTGCTGGCATCAGTGCCTAGTAGCAATATAACTTGATGGTTTTCCCCCATCATTAGAGTGAGCCCTAGCTCGGGGTGTTCCCTCAGATTAGTGGGTGTAGGTTGTGCCTCTCTGGCTAAAGATGTCCTTGGCCAGATGCCAACATGGCTCCTATACATGTCTTCCCTCGGCCATGTCCTTGGATTGTTCTAGGGGTTGTATCACCATGTCCATGACTCACAACCATGCCATATGGCCGTCGCTCGTCAGTCGTCATGACTTCCACATGACTCCTTTCTTGTCTCCTATGGTCGTTAACCTAGTAAGTTCCAGATCTCTTATGGTCCCCTCCACTCCCTATGCTCATCCTCCCATTTGGTGTCCTGACAAATAGCCCTGACGGTGTAGCAAGGGGGAAGAAAACAAGAAAAATTTCCCACAAAATTCATAAGGATTCATTGTATAATGTTGCATGGTCTTTGCTTTTCGTTCTATGGAGAGTGGTCAACCCCCTTTCATTTTGTTTTCTTTCCTAGAAGCCCATTACTCCCAGTCGTTGTACTGTGCTGAACAGTAGCCCAGGAACACTATAGTCCTGTATGCTTCTCCTTCTGCCCTGATGAAGGCTTGTTGATTGACTTGCTTCACTTTCTTTTCTTTAAAATAGAGAGCAGTAACTCCATAACTTCTGACCACCTTCTGGTGTGAAGCTATGAATACCTCTGCTACCGAACCTTTGAAAAGGACCCAAGGACTCCCTTCCTAGAGTGCAGCCCCTGACTGGGCACTTTCCTATAGGGCATAGGGTACTGACACTTGTCTGGCTCTCCCTTGTAGGTTGCTTTCGAGTGGACCATGACTAACTGGCTCTAGTCCTTCTAGATGAAACATCCCACCTAGATCTGCCAAGAAGTACACATTGCTGAGCACACACGAGGCATAACCTCACTAGGGGAATGGTCAGGATGAAAGAATGGTGAAGCGGGCTGCCTTATTCGGTGTTCTGCCTGAGAGCTATAACAAAAACTCTTGCTGCTTTGCTATACGCCCTCTTCATCAAGAGGTCCACTGAAACTTGTGGTGGGGGTCTTGACTCATTGAGAGTCTGTTCTAATGATACAACCCCTAGAACAACCCAAGGATATGGCTGAGGGAAGACATGTATAGGAGCCATGTTGATGTCTGGCCGAGGATGTCTTTAGCCAGAGAGGCACAATCTAACCCACTAATCCAAGGGGACTCTCTGAGCTAGGGCTTGCTCTCATTATGGGGGAAATCCACAAGAGAACAGACTGAGGTTGCCCTCAGCTGTCCCAAGCCTTTATATACCTTAGCATATATACATCATGTGATCTAGGCTACTAATTAAGCAACCAGGAACCCTAGACCCTTGTCACCACATGATACCCCCTATTTATAATGGACCATAGCTGTGCTGTGATCAATCCACCACCTTATACCCAGCTACATACGGATCAGGCATGGCGTGCAATGCCCTAAGATCTTCATATCCACACTGTCCACACCCTGGATCTAACTTATGCATGTCTTCATTTCTGCGTGATCCATTGTGGGTGATTTGTGACCTTTTGCAGTTATGCCCTTGTGGCCATAACAGAGAATATCAGGAAGAATAAGCTAAAGAGCCAGCTATCTGTTTTGAAACTTATATAGTTTAAGTTTGTGCAGCCACTGGCATATAGATCATATACTCTAATATAGAATATTAGTATATATGGCTGCACAGCAGCAGAGATGAAGCTAGGCTGTTCCACAGCCTGAGTAGTGATTAACTACCATCTTCTATATGGTACCTTCTGTCAAAGAAGAGAAGCTTTTCTGAAGAAATCTAGAGTGGAAATAAACAATATATACTGGGCTATGCATGAGAGAAGCAGAACTTATCCAAAGCTCAGATAGAAAACTAGTTTCCAAGCTTCTGAAAGTGTATAGAATGTTTTAGAACTTACTATCAAGAGTAATAGGTGACCCTATATAGGGTACTTCATTACCTATGCACAGTCTAGGTAGTCTTTAGACTCTTCAGTACCTAGCTCTCTTGGTGTCATTATGTAACTGATCATGTGGTCTATGAAAGTAAAGGAAGTGTAAGAGCATTTATGTTGCCCAAGAATAAATAAAAAGTGTAACTCCTTGTGGCAGCTAGGACTGTGCATAGTAACCACAACATATAGTATATTTATTTTTCTTCTCTCTAATATGCTATATACATCTTGCTTTCTTTGTCTTTTGAAGGTTATATGACTAGTCACACAACAACACTAACAATGTTATGGCCATAAGGGCATAACAGCAATAGGTCATGAATTGGTTGTAATGGATCTTGATAGAGCTTGCCACAAGATGGAGATCTAGACCATGGACATCATGGATATGAGAGTCATAGGTGCTGATACAACCCCTAGAACAATCCAAGGCAAGGCCAAGGAAAGACATGTATAGGAGCCATGTAGGCATCTGAACAAAAACATTGTTATCCAGAGAGGCACTATCTAACCCACTAATCTAAAGGGAGACCCTGAGCTAGGGCTTGCTCTACTTGAGGGGGAAACCCCAAGAGAACAGACTAAGATTGCCCTCAGCTGTCCCAAGCCTTATATACCTTAGCATATATACATCATGTGACCTAGGCTATACTATAAGTAACTGGCAACCCTGTGCCCTGTTACCACGTGATACCCCCTATTTATAATGGACCATAGCTGGACTGTAATCAACCCACTGTCTTACACCCAGCTATATGTGGATCAGACATGGCATCAAGCTCTAAGACTTTCATATCCACACTGTCTGTGCCCTAGATTCCATTTTATGTCAACCACCAGTGAGATCCATTGCAGGCAATTTGTGACCTTTTGCAGTTATGCCCTTGTTGTTATAGTGCGATGATATCTAACACAAATGCACTAAAACAACTAGACAGAATGGTAACTGTCTCTAACGATAGGTGACTCCTCTGAGCAGATCTGTACCCATGGATAGTGACATAGTCAGCATGGCGTCCAGATGGCAACTCTTACTAGTTGTGTAGATGCTAGTCTTGGCATCTCCTTGTGTAGATGACCTAGCGGTGGCATATACAACATGCAGCCCTCCTATAAACACTTAGCAACAGCAAAGTGTGATTGCAAGAATAGTTCCTTTTGCTGAGAGGGAAGAACTCCTAATGAGAATGTTAAGGTCTAAAGGTAGAGGTTACTCAGACAGCAGATAAGGCGATCAGCTATTCTGAGGAGGAGTTCTAGCATGTAGATTGCATAGAACAAGCTGATTTACTAGTACATGCAAGGACCCTATTTATAGGGTAAACTGACAGGGCATGGACCATGTATCCAAGAAGGGTAAGTATGAAAAAGGAAAGGGTGTCACTAGTAGAGCGAAGCAATATCCAAAAGGGGAAGTCTACTGGTGTTAGTATACAGGAGTAAGTCATCAGTTATAAGAGTGAACAAAGGAACTGCTCCTTAATGTGCATTGAAGTGAACATGGAATAGAGGGCGAATCATGGAGTGCATAGATGGAGAAAGAGGGAAAAGAGTGGGGGCATATGACGAGGACTCTCTGACATGTAACACTTGTGGCCATAACACTACTCTCTTTCTATGGATCAAACTCCAGACAATCCTTCACAATTACTATTTGATGAGCTGATATACTCATGCTGACCTTTTAGGAATAGCAGGTGAGTCCAACTATGCCAACCCTTTGTTTTGTTTCTTTGGGAGGATGTTACCCCTGTGTCAGTTGACAGCTGGTACTTCATTGTGGAGACTGTCCTTTCCAGGCAAGAATGGACCAATTGACTTTCTGAGTCTGAGACTAGAACAAAAAAAAGTCATTCCACAGCCATCCAATAGCTCATGCAAAATTTGTCCCATGTCTATGACTTGTGACCATGCCATGTGGCCATTGCTCATCAGTCATCATGACTTCCACATGACTTCTTCATCTCCTATAGTTGTAAACCCATAAGTTTGTTATGAATCTCTTGTGGTCCCCTCCACTCCCTATGCTCATCCTTCCTATTGGCATCCTGACAATAAGCCCTAATGACAAGCTAAGGGGGGAGAAAGACAGAAAAAATTTCCACATATTTTTGCAAGGATTGATTATAATGGTACATGGTCTTTGCTTTCTACTTAGTAGGGAGCAGTCAACCTCAACATTTTGGTTTCTTTTCTGAAAGCCCATTACTCCTAGTTGTTTACTGTGCTGAACGATAGCCCTAGGACACTTAGTCCCATATGCTCCTTCTTCTACCCTAATGAAGGCTTGTTGGTCATCATTGCCTTTCTTCTTCTTATATGGAGAGCCTACTCCATGCTTGTGACCATCTTCTGGCACAAAGCAAGAATACCTCTGCTACCAAACCTTTGAAAAGGACCTGAGGACTCCCTTCCTAGAGTGTGGCCTCTGGTAGACACTTCCCCATAGGGCATAGGATACTGACACTTGTCTGGCTCTATCTCATAATTTGATTGTGGGCAGACTGCAACAAGCTGGCCCTAGTTCTTCTAGATGAAAACAAGAACACCAGATCTACTGAGAAGTACGTGACACTAAGTGTGCACTAGGCATAACCTCACCAAGTCTTGGCCAGGATGAAAGAATGGTAAAGCAGACTGCCTCAATTGGTGGTTCTATCCAAGAGCTGTAAAAAAACTCTTGCTGTTTTGCTATATGTTCTCTTCATCAAGAGGTCCACCCTTAACTTGTGGTGGGGGTCTTGACTCATTGAGAGTCTGTTTTAATGATACAACCCCTAGAACAATCCAAGGCAAGGCTGAGAAAAGACACATATAGGAGCTATATAGGCATCTGGACAAGGACATCATTATTCAGAGAGGCACTATCTAATTCACTAACCCAAGGAGAGACCCTAAGCTAGGGCTCGCTCTACTTGAGGGGGAAACCCCAAGAGAATAGACTGAGATTGCCCTCAGCTGTCCCAAGCCTTATATACCTTAGTATATATACATCATGTGACCTAGGCTACACTATAAGTAATCAGCAACCCTATGCTGTCACCACATGATAACCCCTATTTATAATGGACCATAGCCAGACTACGATGAACCCACCATCTTATGCCTAGCTATATGCAGATCAGACATGGCATCAAGCCCTAAGACCTTCATATCTGCACTGTTTGCACTCCAGATCCCATCTTATGCCGACCACCAGCAAGATCCATTGTAGGTGATTCATGACCTTTTGCAGTTATGCTCTTGCAGCCATAACAGGTGCTGTGCACATACCTGATCCATGAGGCTAGGGTATAAGACAGTGGATGGACTGCAGCAGGGCCAGTCTAGATATAAAGAGGGGGCTGTATATGATAACAAGAGTCTAGGGTTCCTGGCAACTACAGTAGTTGCCTAGATCATGTGCAGTATATATACTATGGTATATAAAGGTTGGAACAGCTGAGGGCAACCTCAGTCTGTCCTCTTGTAGCTTGCCCCCACAATTGAGTGCCCTCTTGCAGGCATTGATATGATTGAGTTCTCTAAGATATCCTCACTCAACAACCACAGATCCTATACATGTCTTCCCTCATTCTTGACTTGGGTTGTCTTAGTGGGGTTGTAACAAACAAAGCTAGATATTAAAGAGTCCAAAGATCATCCAAACAGTATGTAGAGCATAATGTACCAGCTATCTGGTCCCCTATCACTGTTAGTAGTACTTGTATGATATATCTTCTATTCTCATACATAGATGCTTAGGTCTGGGATCTATTATAGGTGAATCTTGTGTTGCTTTTGATCTTTTCACATGCACTTCTGACATACCTTATTCATCTCCATCTAGATCTTTCCAAATGCTTCTCTTCTTTGATAGAAGACACTACACAGGAGGTGGCAGTTAATCTCTACTCAAGGCTGTGAAACAGTCTTATTAATCTTTACCATTGAATGGCAATATCATATAGCTATCAACAGCTATGCTTATTACACAGTCTCATTAATCTCTACTATATAGGTCAGCAAAGCCTTGCACTGGCTTGCATAGCATTAGAGCATAGAGTTCACTATATATAGTATTTTTCTATATTTAGATATATAATCTATATGCTAGTGGCTATACAGACTAGAACTATATAAACTCCCAGAGTGAACAGCTGGCTTCCTAGCTTGTTCTCTCTGATATATTCCTAATACAACCCCTAGAACAACCCAAGGCAATGGCCAAGGGAAGACATGTATAGGAGCCTTCATAGGTGTCTGGACAAGGACATCTTGATCCAGAGAGACACTACTAAACCACTACCCAAGGGGACTCCCTGAGCAGAGCTCACTCTAATGAAGGGGAAACCCCCAAAAGAACAGACTGAGGTTGCCCTCAGCTGTTCAGGCTTTATATATCTTAGTATATATACATCATGTGATCTAGGCTACACTATAAGTAACTGGCAACCCTATGCCCTATCACCACATGACACCCCCCTATTCATAATGGACTATACTATACCTCTTGTTGAAATAGATGGGCTATCACATCTTAGAGAATATCTGGAGAACTTATTGAGTGTTGATCTAAAGATGTTCACAGATTGTGGTTCAGATTAAAAAGTTATTAGAACTCAGATGACTGAGTTCAAACTTATATCTACATATAGGTATGGTAATACTATATATGGATATATAGTCTAGATAGTATGAAGTGCTACACTTAGGTGCACATTCAACACCTCTCTACTACTATATAAACCTCAGTACCTCTCTATACTCTTAGTATCAATATATATGGTTATATATTCTCTCTTAGGTACTAGCCCCAATACTTCAGACCATCCTTGTCAACACTAGAGTAACCAGTCCCTATACTCTCATCCTTCATTACTGGAACATGGCAGTTTAAGCTCCTGCTAGTTGATTTGTCTCTCACCTCTTGTCATTTTGCTTGCCTATATACTGGAACATGGCAGCTTTGGCTTCTGCCAGTGGCAAGACTCTAGTTAAAACATCTCACATAACACCACACATGCTAGTGATGCTGATGTTATTGATTTGAATATGAATACTGTATGATGAAGACAATGTTGTCAAATAGTGAAATTATAGAACCAGGGGTGAATCTGTAGAACTGCTCCTTGGTTTAGCTCATCTACAGAGCCTTGAATAGTTAATATCATTCCATTCTATAGAAGTGTACTACTTAGTACAACTCAGAGTTCATGACTAGTATATTCACCTGTAGAAGTGTACTACTACAAGGTGTAAGTAAAAGGTGCTGCATATGAATGGATGACCTTATCTCAGTATGACTCAAAGTTTGTGACTAAGGTAGAGTCATGTCAAAGATAATCTTATCTACTCTAGTTTATGTAATACAGAAATGTCCACATCTATTTGACTATGATATATGAAGAATAATAATAAAAACACAACACTCCCTCCTCAAATGGATGGGTGTAAGCCTAATTCAAATGTGAAATGCTTCACTTTAATGCTAGGCAAAGCCTTCATAAGTGTATCTGCAATCATGTCTGTCAAGGGGCAATAAAGAAAAGAAATAGACCCATTCTCAATGCTAAAGTGAATAAAATGATAACAGATGTCTATATGTTTTGTGTGTGCATGGTAGCTACCATCTCATGTCAGCATGATAGCTGACTGGTTGTTACTATTACATGTCGATCAGTGACCCCACCCATATACTCTTTTCATCCCCATCTCTCTTCTGGTCACATCATTATTGCTTACACTTTGGTTCCTTCTTAGCATTACATCTTCCATCAACAGACTGCACTGTCTCTTCTTCTTCTATAATTGCAATGCCTTCTATGATCAGAGTACCCCCCATTTCTATCTTTTATCATTTACTTCCAATATGGTTAGGGAACTTATGACTCTTCCCCCTGTTTCTAGTAAACTCCTATACTTACTAGAAATGATCTTCCATTGCCCTGACATGTGACTAAGTTTATTCCTGTACTCTATCACCAGAGGTCTTTCTTATTTTGGATATATCTTCAGCCCACTGGTAGACTTTATTCTTTATCCAGCAATTCCCTTTACCATTACCTGGTCTGTGCATAAAGGGTCCTCTCTATAAATAGGACCTTCTAGCAGTAGTAGTACTTTAGCTTGTTCTATGCAATCTACATGCTAGAACTCCTCCTTAGAATGGCTGGTTGTCTTACTCATCATCTGAGTAACCTCTATCTTTGAACCTCAACATTCTCCTTAGAAGTTCTTCTCTCTCAGTAAAAGAGACTATTCTTGCAATCACAGTTCACCATTGCTAATCATTTATAGTAAGGGCTGCATATTGTATATGCCACTGCTAGGTCATCCACATATAGGAGTGCTGAGGCCAGCATCTATGCAACTAGGAAGGGTTGCCATCTGAAAGCTGCACTGACTACATTGCTATCCATGAGTTCAGATCTGCTCAGAGGAGCCACCTATCATCAGAGATAGTTGTTGTTCTGTCTAGTTGTTTTAGTATGTTTGTGTTAGGTGCTATCACACCATAACAAAAGAATAAGCTCTTCAAGTTATCCCCTGCTCTTCAGCAGAAGGGACCTCCCATAGTTATCCACCCTGTCATACTGTTCTCCACCAAACCCCTCAGACTCTGAGTCAGACACTCCACCAAGAACCATCTCTCACCCCCCTCAGGCCCTGCAGCATTCTCAAACCCCCACTGGACGTCCTCCTCTACCCAAAAGTTCACCACTATAAGCTCCAATCCCAGTTCCTGCTATTATAGTACCATCAGTAATCACCCACCCCAGGATCACTCCACCACCTTGAGGACTCACTCCACCAGGCTGACCCTCTATCCTCATAAGACCACCTATCCCAGATAATGACAGGATGTCTATGGAATTAAAAGGCAGACTATCTAAAGACTTTACAGAAGAGGCAGACAATATCAACCACTAGCTTTTGGCCATCAAGGCTTATTTAGAGATTAATACACTGGTCTATACAACAGAGGCATTGAAGATCATGTTACTATTCAACAAGATGAGCAAGGGGTGTGGTGTCCACTTTGCTGAGGCATGGTACAGGACCATAGCCAAGAACTCTACTACTCCCAAGACATTTGATGAAGTTTTGAAAGATTTCATCAAGACCTTCCTCCCCATAGATTTGAAACAGAAAGCTCACTATGTGGTAGCAAAGCTCTGGTAGAATATGAGAGATGAACAAGGATTTTCAAAGTATGTAGCTAACTCCCAGTTAGAAGCAGCCAAGACAGTGTTAGGAGATGGATCCCTGGTACTGATAGATGAATTCACCTGAGAACTAGACAAGGACCTCACACAGATGATACTCTCCATGGAGAAGGTGCCTGAGATGCTTAGCACATGGGTACAAGCTGCCAGCAAATTCCACACTCAGAAGGAATGACTCTGCTCTATCCACAACCTTCAGAAGGGAGGAGTAGGTGCTTCATCCTTCATCCACAGAGATCCAAATGCCATGGACATTGATATAGTAAATCTAACTCTGATGCAATATGCAGACCACATTAGGAAAGGGCTATGCTTCATTTGCCACAAAAAAGAGTGTTCTGCTCATAACTATTAGTGCCTAGGAATCAACACTACTTACAAACCCCATCCCATCACCTCTGCCTCTGCAGTGGCCCCATCTAGGAACCTGTTCTGCCCTGCTGCAATCAGGACTATAGACACCACAGAAGAAACACCATCCCAGTCAGCACTCACCAAGTATCTCAATGCTTTTAACACCATCAAGGATATCTCTCAGGAAGAAGTCCTGTGAGTTCTCAAAACTATATATGATGAAGAAGAAGAAGCACAGATTAAAGGAGAAACTGCAGAGATTAAGGCTATCAATCTCCAGGATTTTTGAAATGGAAGGATGCCTCAACATCTACTCTTTCCTATACTATCATGACTATAATAGTATCTGATGCCAAGGCTCAATCTATGTGAATCCTGTTGACCATACAGTCAGACAAAAGTGTCAAAACTCATGTCCTAGTGAACTGTGGAGCCACAGGAAATTTTATTCACCTTAGGATTGTAATTAGAAATAAGCTCCCTACCCAATGACTCAAGCAGAAGATGGTAGCACAAAACGTGGATAGGAGTGTCAATAACTCTGGATTGATCCAATTGGTGACCCAACTGCCCATTAAGATCAGAGACTGGGAGACCACCAAAGATTTTCTAGTGCTCAGATATGGAAAAGAAGATTTTATTCTAGGACTTTCTTGATTGAAGAAAGTAAACCCAACTATAGATTGGAAGACAGGGACTATGTAATTCTTACCTCTAGCCTTAACTGAAGATAACCTCCTCTCTCAGAGATATATACTTTGATACCTTGGCACTGACTCAAGCTCCTTATTAGAAAGGAAATACATCAAACATTACCATCCATCCATATATATTGATAAACTCACCATCACATCTGAAATTGCCCAAGCAACCCCAAAGAAAGAGGTCTTTCTACCTGCCAAATTTGAGAAATTTGCCACTATATTCAAAGAACCCCCAAAAGGAGAACTCCCTTCAGCACAACCCTTTGATTATGCCATTGATCTAAAAGAGGGGTTTATTCTCAAAGTAGCTAAAGCATATCCATTGAATCCTAAAGAAATTGATGCTTGTAGGGAATTTATTGATGAACATCTAGCATCAGGAAAAATCATAGTGTCAAAATCTCCTCAAGCTGCCCTCTTCTTCTTTGTATCAAAGAAGGATGGATCACTGTGGCCCTGCCAAGACTACAGATATCTCAACAAATTTACCATCAGAAATGCCTATTCCCTGCCACTAATCTCAGACCTCCTGGATCACCTCAAAGGATCACAGTACTTTACTAAATTTAATGTAAGATAGGGATATAACAACATCTGTATCAAATCCGAGGACTAGTGGAAAGCCACATTCATCACCCCATTTGAACTATTTCAGCCCACTGTCATGTTTTTTGGGCTAAGGAACTTCCCAGTGACCTTCCAGGCATTTATGAACCATATTTTTCAAGATTATATAGTGGAAGGATGGGTTGTCATCTACATGGATGACATTCTTATCCACTCTACTAATCTAGAAACCCACCATGAGCATACCAAGTTAGTACTACAATGACTTACCAAACAGAAACTCTACCTTAAGTTGGCCAAATGTTCTTTTGATGCCTCAGAAGTTAAATACCTTGGAATGGTTGTAAGCCATAACAAGATCATGATGGACCAAGCCAAGTTAGCTGCCATTAAGAACTGGAAAACTTCCACCAATGTTAAAGGAGTGTGAAGCTTTATTGGCTTCTACAATTTCTATAGGAAATTCATCCCCAGGTTCTCTAAAGTAGCATACCTTCTTTTAGACCTCACCAAGAAAGATACCCCCTGGAATTGGATGACGGATTGTGAATTCACCTTCTATCTCTTGCAACAAATGTTCACCTCAGCCCCTATTTTTAGCATGCTGGATGTCTCTCAACCATTCTTTCTTATGACTGACATGTCCCTTATAGCCACTGGAGTAGTACTCATGCAAAAAGATGTAAACAGCAACCTGCACTCCTGTGCCTACCTCTTCAAAACCCTTGAAGATGCAGAATGAAACTATGACATCTATGACTGAGAACTCCTAGCTGTCATCTACATCTTAGAAGAATGGCATCAATATCTGATGGGTACCAGACACCCTGTCACTGTTATGACTAATCATTGGAATCTCACATACTTTAAACAACCCAGGAAACTATCCTAATGCCATGCCAGATGGTAGGTCTTTCTACAAGACTTCAACCTACTCTTCCTCTATTCCTCTATGTCCCATCTAGCACCAGCCAATGCCCTCTCCCATATGCCCTCTGTTAATACTTCTGACAACAATTCGGAGTTACAACTACTTCTGGGGGATTTATTCCTCAATACCATTGATTGCACCCTACTAGAGAAAATTGCATCTTCCTCCTCCAATGACCCCATTGTCCTCACTGCCCTTCATCGCCTGGAAGGAGACCCCATCCACTTTCACTGCTCTACCCCAGCCAACTGGACTTTCACTAAAGGAAAGCTATATTTCAAGGGGTGTCTTTATATTCCCCAATTAGAACACCAAGTCCTTGTCACCTCTCTCCATGAATCGTTTGCCGGAGGCCATGGTGGCATCCATTGAACACAAAATCTTGTCCAACAGGACTTTTGGTGGCCTGGCCTTCTGTCCTTTATCTGCTGCTTTGTTACAGGTTGTGCAGCCTACCAGACCAACAAGGTAAATACCCACCTAACAGTTCCTCTACTACAGCCTATCCTCTCCTCTTCTCTTCAACCTTTCTCCATCCTGTCAGTGGATCTGATTACAGGTTTGCCACCTATGAAGGGCTTTGACTCTGTCATGGTCATGGTTGACCATGGCCTTATGAAGGGGGTAATCTACACTTCATGCTGTTCTGATATCTCTACTATGGGAGTTGCACAACTTTTCCTTAATCATGTCTTTCTCTGAGTTGGCCTCCATGACAAACTAATCTCTGACCAAGGGCCCCAATTCACTTCTGCATTTGCCAAAGAACTTGGCAGACTCCTCCAATATGATATTGCTCTCTCCACTGCCTATCATCCACAGACTGATAGAGAAATCAAGTGAGTAAATCAAGAACTAGAAACTTATCTTCATCTCTTCTATAAAGGACTTCCCCAGCAATGGATAGACCTCTTGAAGATGGTAGAATTCCATCACAACTCATCCATACACTTATCCACAAACAAAACCCCATTCTTCCTTCTCTTTAGGTATGAACCACGCACATATCCCCCCCTAGGAACCACTTTTCTCCCCGCTCTATAGACATGATTAGATAACATTGACTTTGCACAAAGAGAAGCCCTGGCCACACATAAGAAAACTCAGCACCTCATGAAGGAACAAATCACTGCCCACTTTCAACCATGGAAAGTCAGAGATATGATGTGGCTGGAAGCTAGGAATCTCCACCACCCAAATCTTCCTTGCAAACTTGCTCCAAAACAAGAGGAACTGTTTGAAATCACCCAAGTACTTTCTCCCCTCATCTATCACCTTAAACTTCCCTCCACCTAGAAGATCCATGATGTCTTTTACACTTTCCTTTTAACCACCTACCAAGAAACTGCTAAACATGGCCCTAACTACCTCTGTCCCCCACCCAATCTGATTGATGGTGAGGAAGAGTATGAAATTGATTGGATCTTATGCCATAGAGAACCACCATCATGAAGACAGTACCTCGTAACATGGAAAGGATACCCCAATTCAAAATGTACCTGAAAACCAGAATCAAACCTAGATAATGCATCCGAACTCCTTCAAACTTATAAACAGATCAATTGCCTTTAGAACCCTATGCCCATCCCTCTTTCTGATTATACCCTCGCAGATCTAATTCCCCCATGAATTGTTTTCCTTCTTCTTATTCATCTTTTATATTTTTTCCTCCTAGTCATCACAGTTCCCCTTCTATTCCATTACTTTCACAACTTCCCCTTAGACATGTTTAAACCCACTCCATTCCCTATCAGACCAAACCCCACTATGACTCACATTGTCTGACCCATGAAACTCAACTAGGAGACCAGGGAACTCATCCCCTTTACCACTCAAAACCCACTCAGAGATCTATTTGACAGTTCTTGGAACTCTGATCTAATAGATTGGAGTAAAGTCCCCCTTGAACTTACTCTCAAACCAGATGAGTGGACCTCCCTTCCTGGATGCACTTCTACCCTCTGGATCCCTCTAAACCAGGACCCCCCATCTGCCCAGCAGATATTCCCCAAGTTCTAGGATTGTCCATCTCCCAACTTACATTCCTCTGTTGCAACAACCTCCTTCTAGGCCATTGCCTGGAATATTCTTACTTCTGCAAGCTCTCCAACTGCCCCTGGCACACCAATTATTAGGAGATTAAGGTTATCGAGTCTGGAAAGTCTCAAGGATAGGAAGGGGGTGATGTTATGTGTTAATTAATGACCCCATCTATATACTCTTTTCATCCCCATCTCTTTTCTGGTCACATCATTATTGCTTACACTTTGGTTCCTTCTTAGCATTGCATCTTCCATCAACAGACTGCACTGTCTCTTCTTCTTCTATAATTGCAATGCCTTCTATGATCAGAGTACCCCCCATTTCTATCTTTTATCATTTACTTCCAATATGGTTAGGGAACTTATGACTCTTCCCCCTGTTTCTAGTAAACCCCTATACTTACTAGAAATGATCTTCCATTGCCCTGACATGTGACTAAGTTTATTCCTGTACTCTATCACCAGAGGTCTTTCTTATTTTGGATATATCTTCAGCCCACTGGTAGACTTTATTCTTTATCCAGCAATTCCCTTTACCATTACCTGGTCTGTGCATAAAGGGTCCTCTCTATAAATAGGACCTTCTAGCAGTAGTAGTACTTTAGCTTGTTCTATGCAATCTACATGCTAGAACTCCTCCTTAGAATGGCTGGTTGTCTTACTCATCATCTGAGTAACCTCTATCTTTGAACCTCAACATTCTCCTTAGAAGTTCTTCCCTCTCAGTAAAAGAGACTATTCTTGTGATCACAGTTCACCATTGCTAATCATTTATAGTAAGGGCTACATATTGTATATGCCACTGCTAGGTCATCCATATATAGAAGTGCTAAGGCCAGCATCTATGCAACTAGGAAGGGTTGCCATCTGAAAGCTGCACTGACTACATTGCTATCCATGAGTTCAGATCTGCTCAGAGGAGCCACCTATCATTAGAGATAGTTGTTGTTCTGTCTAGTTGTTTTAGTATGTTTGTGTTAGGTGCTGTTGCATCATAACAGTTACTGTAGAGGATTGTCAGGTATGAAAGAGGTTGAAACATCTCACCAATGAGTTATCAAAGCCATATTGCTTCTTTAGCAGTGTGCATTGCAGCGACATACTTGGATTCAGCTATAGAGAGAGTGACAAGTTCCTACTTCTTCAATCCCCAAAGGACTGCTCCCCCATTGATGAGAAAGGCAAAACCAGTAATATTATGTCTGTGCTTCTGTGTAGTGCTGTCAGCATCAATGTAGCCCACTAAACCTCTCATCTGAGTTCCAAAAGTGAGTGTGAGCACCTTGGTGCCAACAAGATACTTATAGATTCACTTTACTGCCTCCTAGTGATCCCAACCAGGATTGTTGTTGAACTGAGCAATAAAAGATGTTGCAAATGTGATGTCTGGTCGAGTACCAGCAGCTAAGTAAATCAATGAACCCACTGTCTGGCAATAAGAGATATTCCACATGTATGTGATCTTGCTCATAGTTTTTAGTGACTGTTTGTTCAAGAGCTGAATGTGAGGGTTGAGAGGGATAGAAACAGGTTTAGCATCTGTAAAGTTATACTTGGCAAGAATAGCATTAATATAGGGCTCCTGAGACAATGAAATGGTACAGTTGCCTTGATCCCTCATAACCTTCATTCTGAGTAGCCAGCTGATTGGACCTAAGTCTGTGATCTGAAAACATGTCCTGATCTCATTCTTAAAGGCCTTTATAAGCTCTAATGAGCTCCTGGTGACCATATAGTCGTCCACATAAGATGCTAAAATAAGAATATGCTCAGCAATAGTTGCAACAAATATCCCCCAATCAGCTTCCATTTAGGTGAAGCCTAGGTCCCTCAGCATAGCATAGAGTCACTGATACCACTTCAATATGCCTTGCTTAGAATCATAGAGGGCAACACAGAGTCATATGACAAGGTTGATATCATTTTTATCAAAGCCTGGTGGGAGTTCCATATAGATCACTTTATCATCATCAAGTTTGCCATTAAGAAAGGTGCTGTGGAAATTGAATACATCAACATCCCAGTCTTGACATGCTGCAATTGTCAAGATAAGTCAAAGGGATGCTAGATGTGCAACTGGGGCATAAGTTTCAAAGTAGTTGACATCGTATTATTGGGTAAAGCCATGAGCTACCAATCATGCTTTATATTTATTGATCTCATCTGTAGTGTTCTTCTTAATCTTGAAGACCCACTTGCAGCTCATGACATTAGTACTCTTCAGATGCTTGACTATGTCCCAGATATGCACATTATCAAGGCTCTTCAGCTCTGCATTGATTGCCTCCTTCCACTTTGGCCAGTCCAGGCACATTTTAGCTTCCTCAACTGTCGTCAGTTTCAGGCCCTTGGCCTTCAAAGTTCTGTCAAGCAGTGCAAACACTACATTTTCATTATCTAATTCCTACACAGCTGACACCTATCTGTCTTCAACACCTTCAACCACCACAGTCTGTATTCCCTTCAGGAAGGACAGATTCCCAGCCCTACTATTGTGAGCACCCTCCCCACATCACAACATCTGGAGGTATGGAGACTCAGTATGCTGACAAGTCAATCACTATAGATTCGCACCATCTGATGGATTATCAATGGTGGTGTTGAGAATGGTTTGGTTAATGTTTTGGGGTGATATCTGTGTGGAGGCAGGTTGGGTAGGTTGAGCCTTGGTTGCCAATCCAGATGTGCCATTGGACTTAGCATCTGGGTAGGTCTGATCATTGTGCTGCTAGAAGGTAACACTTCATTCAATAATTATGGTGTGCTGATCAGGTAAGTAGATTTGATGTGCTGCAGATTCAGCATCAAATTCAATCCAGTGACCTTCTCTAGCCTGGTCATCAAGTTTTGACCCTATGTGGTCAAGGACCCAGCATTTCACTCCCCAGAATGGCAACCCACTTAAGTTGGGTTTCTTACCATATAGCATCTCATAGAGTGTTTTACCATCCAAAGCTCTGATTGCTGACCAGTTTTTCACCCAGACAACATGTAGGAGTGCCTCCCTCCACAGGTTTTTAGATAGTCTGCTTGCATGCAAGATGGTACACACATGCTCTCCTAGAGTCCAGTTCAAGTGCTCAGTGACCCCATTATGTTCTGGTGTGTTGTGTATGTAAGTTTTCATTCTGTTCCACTTTTCTTCAAATGATGAGTGAATTCATCAGATAGATACTCCCCTCCATGGTCAGAATGAAGCCACTTCACCTACATCTCGTGCTGGGTCTTCAGCCAAGACTTGAACTCCAGATAAGCTTGAAACATGTCAGACTTTGCAACCATGAGGTTCACTCACATATAGCATGTATGGTCATTGATGAAGGAGCAGTAGTAGCTCCATTTTCTAGGGGTTTGGATAGGCAAAGGTCCCCAGACATCAGTATATACTTCCTCACCAAGTTTCTCTGTTCAGCTGGGATCATGGACTTTCTCAATAGGTGTCCAAATCACCTTTCCATACTCACAAGAGCTGCACTGATCCATTGTGCTATGGTCTGGGTCCAGTGTCATGCCAGTGACCATCCTCTTTGCTATCATCTCACATATTGTCCCAACTTCAATATGGGACAAACAGACATGTAGGTCTTCTATGGTGAGCTGTTGGTCTGTCTTCACTGCAGCTGCAGTTACTAAGTAATCATTCTGTGTTTTTTACAGACCATTTGTGACTGCTACCTGGCCTAGGAGGTGGCATTCCTCATCAAAGATTTGGCATTTTCCACTATCAAAAACTGCACTACAACCAGCCTCAGCAAAATGGCTAATCAATATAAGAGTTACTCACATACTCAGCACATACAAGACATTTCACAGAAGGATGTGCAATCCAGTGTCTCCACTAGGGAGATAAATGGGTAGATCTCCTTGTCCAATTACATTAAACGTTCCATTATCTGCTCCCCTAATAGGTTTGGGTGCAGTTTTGATGAAGTTCAGGAAACATTTGCAACACAGAGAGAGGTGTTGCAAGGCTCCACTATTATATAGCTTAGGAATATTATTATCTCAGGTCATAAAGGCATTGATGCCTATGATAACTGGATTGGGCTCAGGTACAGCAAGCCAGGTGCAATCAGGTTGAGTGATATCTTTCTTCTTGCTTGTGGTAGCATTCATAGAAACTGATGATTTACTCTTGGTCTTATCATTCTTAGGCTTCTTTCCATGTGTCTTCCATCCTTTGGGTGCCTGACCAGCCTTTTCACCACCTTCTTTCCAGCATTCACAGGTCCTATGTCCAGACCAGCTGCAATTGTAGCAATCTCTAGTAAACTTCTTTCCCTTTCCTTTTCTAGATGATGTGTCAGCACTAAATGCAGCATCTTCACCTGTCAAGGTCTTTGTTTTTCCCCCACCCTGGAGGGTAAGTCTGTCATACTCCTTCAAAATGATGTCCATTAGGGTATCTGATAAGATCAAAGCCCCTTGGAGATATATCATGGAAGATAATGCAGCAAGTCCAGAGTTGTATGAGCAAGGAAGCAATACATATATGATATTGAAGAGATCTTCATCCAACACCAGCCATCTAATGGATGCAAGGTCTTCATGGAGCATGACAATCTTGTCTATATGTATGTATGCATTGCCTCCTTCTTTTAGCTTCAGTTCTCCTAGCTAACACCACATCTCAGCGCCAACAACAACAGATTGCTTCTCAAAGAGAGTGCAAAGGGTAGTGAAGTACTTGTGGGCCAAATTTTTGTTCACAAGGCAGACAAAGATGGAGTTAGATAGGGTACTTGCGATCATGTGCTGCACTCTTGTGTCCTTTTCCTCCCAGGTTGTCAGATCCTTTTCATAGTCTGCAATCAGCCTATGCTCAGAAGTGTTACTTGGTGTCCATCCAGGCAACTGTCCAATCATTGGATCTATGGGTTTTGCTCTGCTTCTGTCCAGATACCTAGCTAGTCCTTGACTACTGGCAGCTAGTTGGAGCCAGACCTTCCAGGTGGTCCATTCCTTACCAGATGCATCTAGTTTAGGCAGTTTCACCTCCTCTGTCACAGTTGTAGACATTTTGGTGAATGTATGTGCAATGTTGACATGAAAGTACATGTAAGATCTGTATTAGAGCACAAGGGCAGGGCTCATAACCTGTAGAAGTGTACTACTACAAGGTGTAAGTAAAAGGTGCTGTGTACGAATGGATGACCTTACCTCAGTACAACTCAGAGTTTGTGACTGAGGTAGATTCGCATCGAAGATAATCTTATCTACTCTAGTTTATGTAATATGGAAACGTCCGCGTCCGTTTGACTGCGGTATACGAAGAATAATAATAAAAACACAACACATTCACTTTCTAAGCAGATTTCTAGAAGACAAGTACAGTAGAACTGACTGTACTCTCCACCAGCATTTCTTAATCTCAAAACTAGCCAATAACTGAGCTTGTACCAAAAATTTTCCTCGTCGCTCTGGATCCTCGAGTGCCTCTAGTCCATGTCTGTGCTCCTGGCAGACTCACTAGTTACAGGTTATTGTACAGTGGTCATAAAACATTGCATGTGTGAAGTAGACTCCAACTTAACAACAGGATTGATCTAATATGATTATGTGATAATCATGAAACACATGTACGATGATCGTAGCATTGATTGATAAATCCTCCTGATTTCATTCAATGTTGCGATGGCCAGCGACTCGGACATGGCAACTCCAATTAATTTCGGTGACCTAGCGTATTATTATTGGTCACGTGTTTTGATTTCGTTCCAACCACTACTCACTGCCGCAACAACAAATACCAGGGTTCCTTCTCGTCCATCTTTATCTGGTGAAGACCTCGAGCGTCCTCTCGCGTGCTTGTAGTCTGCGGGACAGTGCTTTAGGATCACCGGAGCCGATGGGCCCATCAATATTACTATGGCCGCGGCCTGCAAGTTTCATGCTTAAAAACAGGACCTTTCAGGCTGCAACTTGTTCGTTTGCCTTGCCCGGTCCACCACTATACGATTTGTCACCTTTTTCCACGCCTCGCGGTGATAGCTTCCAGACACACCATTGGTGTTCGCTGTCCTGTGAAACCATCAGAACGGTATGCGGTCAAATCGTGGAAAATACCTATTCAACTCACCGAAACATTCGAGGCAGTGATCTTGGCTATGCTTTTCTGGGGGACCCTGGGATAGCGAGTGATGCAGGTCACACCCTTACAAATCGATATTCGCTACCCGCAGTGCGGCTTCTGGGAATATCCACATCCCGCTGGACGGGTCCCTCTACACTCGGCATCCCAACGTCTCTTTATCTGCCTGTGGAAGCTCGGGTAGACCAGGGCTGGCCCCTAGCACCTTCACACCTATTCTTCTTTTTCTATTGGACGAAGACGCTCTTCCTGGTCTCCTCCCCTACGCTTATTTCATTCACGTTCACTTCCTAGGGTCACTTGTGCTGGCTGCCCGACGACGTTGACGACCATGGTTCTGGGGCATCGGTCACTCCAGGTAGCATGTGTAATCCTGTGGTTATCCTTTCGACATTGTAGCGCTCTAGATAACAGTGTGCTCCAATGGAAATTCAGCCGTAATGGGGGGAATGAGGTATGTGGTTCTCACAATCCAACATCTTATGGTTGACGCAGAGTGCACTTAACATACATATTGGAACCAAATCAGCCGATAGAGTACGAGGCATCGAAGATTTCTCCTCCTGTGATGAGCCATAACTCAGATGGCAGTGCACCATATTATGTCCTCGCGTTCGAGCCAGGTGGAAAGGTCACACTGTCTTTTCTTGGGCACGAGCCGTCATCTCTATGTTGGACGATAAAACATACTACGGGTACGATTGGCTATCCTCCAACACAATGACATGCTAAGCAATGGCTACCACAGGTGGCCAACTTTTTGCAGCGCTTTCAAACTACCTCGGCACGACCATAGGGGTTCTTCCAGATATGTACACAGCAATTTGTGAGTTTACCACGTTCACCTTCTTGCGACACCTGACCTCCACTTACAGCAGGTTCGATGAATTGCCCGATCAATGCCGAGTCACCTGGCACTTCAGAAGCGACCGAGCCCAAAATAACCCTACCCGTGTTTAGCTACCTCATATCATGCAGACCCTGGGAAATATCTTTTTCTGTAGACGAACCACCCTCCTCGGACGATATTGTGTCTCTTAAAGTTTACAAGCACTCTGTGCCTTCTGTTTTCCTAGACACGAGGAGCAGGGAAGAGCTTTCGGGAAAACCTTTTGGTAAGCTCCTTTATTGATCAGTAGGAACCTCGATGTTTTGTCTGAATGCATACTTGAAATCTCTGCCGATCCTCCGTCTTGCTCTTTAGTTATTACTAGCTATTCGTAAGTGTCACTTAATTTTGCTCTCGTCAAGGTGGTCCGACTCTTATTTACAAACACGTGTTCTTCTCTTCTGGCCAGGAAAGGGATGGCTGGCGCAGTGAGTTCTATCATTAACACCGTAGGCACTAGAGATACGCCCTCTACTGGCGCACCGGAATCATGCTCAAGATGCCGACTATTGCAGTCAAGCGACGTGCCCTTTCATTTGCACGAATCACCACGTCCAACAGCATCTAGGATCCGCCGCAGTTTTTCTGATTCCTCCCACATGCAATTGAGCCGGGATTCGATTGCTGTCAATTCCAGCTATGGAGACACGATTGCTGTTGCCGTCTGTGTTTCATTAGGCGGGACGGGAATCATGTTGCTAGCGGTCTATGTCATCATCATCTATCGCCGGCGACAGAAAATCCTGGATGCCCAGGACACACTTCCAAGACCGTTCGAAATTACTGTGCCGGCAGCGACGAGGGGTGCATCGACGATGATGCGCGATCTGACCTCTCTCCCCGTTCTAGACATTTCGCCGCCGAGAATTCGTTCACAGTGTGCGGGAAGAAGCAAGAGCATAGCTCGAAGAGAGGAGACTACCACGAGGGCCGAGCCTTCGAGAGCGAGCTCTTCGCCGTTACCCACTGCAGCCACACTTTCACAGTCTCAACCTGGCTCGTCTCGTGGTACACGTGCACAACCCCACTCATCCGACACGTTGCTCTCCAATCGAGCTGGTTCATCTCCCTATCCCACCACACCCCATCCTTTGACACACACTCATTCGTCTAGAGTAACCGATGTACACCCGCACTCTAGTGCGCACTCGCAGCCTGGGCAATCCTCTTCATCCCTTCCAACAAGCACACAACCCCGGCGCACAGTTAGTGCTCCCATGAACCGCTCTGCCTCCGTCCAAGAGCGACGATCCGCTAAATATGCGTTATGGCTCTCACGTTCTGCGAGCGAGCTGTACCGCGCTACGTCCTCCGTCCCGCGTTATCGCGCCCCCGAGTACGGTCCACATGCCTCATCCGGCCGGTATCCCTACGACAGGCACGATCTTTGCATGGACGCGGTGTCCTCCCATCTGACGAACCACCTGCGACAGTGGCACTCTGCATCGCCAGTGGTGCATGTCCACCGTGTATGCTCCGACTCGGAAGAGGATTTGGGGCGGACGGTCACTGTCATCCAGCACCGGGATGCGGGTGTGACGCAGGAGTTGCCACCGCCGTATCACAGGCTGGTGAGATCCGGCGTGGACGTGTAGTGTCGCCAGCTGGAGACAGGAGCGTTGGTGATACAGGACAGGCTCTTTGATCGGAGGGAAGGTTAGTTATATCGACCCGGTGGAAGCGGTGAGGTTGATCGAGGTGGCCCTGTGGTACGAAGGGGAATCACTTGGGCTGACCGAGTTCGAAGAGGACAGGAAGCGAGGGAAACATCGACTGATAGTATTGATACAACAAGATGTAGGAGTTGTTGGCTACTGCGTTTGAGCCCCGTACCCTCTAATGCCCTCGGCAAAATCCCACGACGTCTCGAGAGGCAACGAACCTGAGATCCGTGCTCCGGCAGCCGTGATGGTTGCAAGTTGATACTAGACTTGATCAGCACTTGGAAGCGTGGCTTGGTGCGACAGACAAACCTTGTTGAAACTTCGAGCGTCACGGTAGAAAAGGACACGCATGCTGTCCTCCAATATTTTACGTGCACGTTCTTCTGTCAATACGTCCTCGTAGCCCTCGACGGCCTTGCGAAGTAGTGGCTGTGCGATGTACGCCCCGTACCCGGTTGCAATCGTCGACGCCGTGTATGTCGTCCCCAGCAGATCGACATAGGAAAGAAACCTACACTCCCTCTACGTCAACTCCTTGAGAAAACACACGGTGTCGTCACGCACCTCCTGCCATTCTTGAAGCCACCAATGATAAGTGAATTCCAGAGAGGATCGAGCTTTGAGCGCCGCCCGTACATGACTTGAGACATGTACTCGTGTATTTCCACGGGGCCAAGCTCGTGTCCGTCTTGAGCTGCGATTTCCTCGACCACGATATCATCGAGCAATCGCTGTATATACTGAAAGTCGGACATGTCTCCGCTCGCGCCGATGACGGTGTAATCCCCGACTGCCTGGAGACGTTGCACGTCCTTGAATCGCGCAAGCGAGCCATATGATGCTGCACGTCGTCAGAAGCGGGAGTGCGCGTGCAAGAAAGAGGGTGGACATACCGAGGTTGTCTGCTGCCATCATAATACCATCCTTGTACTTGATGGCGAGTACGCTCGTTCCGGTGACGACGGGCTGTTGTGTGCGTTGTACGCCGTCTGTGAACGCATCTCTGGCACGATTGTCTGGTCTCGGGTGGAGAGGGTAGGTCCCATATGGGTCGATCGCATCGTTTCGCTGTCGAATGGATCAGCACGGGCACGGCCAAGCAGAGATCAGCCTACGGGGCGACCCCAGTTGGTCGGAAAGTGGTCCATGGTGTGTACAAGATGGACGCGCAAGCTGGATGCTAGACGGTGTTTGCGGGTGTTTTGTCCTCCTTTAACATGACCACGCCCTTCATCCACACCCTCCCGCAGACACCGACCCCGGCGACGCGTGGGCGCGGTGCGAAGCGCGGCAGGAAACCGAGGGCCGCTATTCTCTCTTCTGGCCCTCCAACTCACCAGCCAAGCCCTGTCAATGCAGCAGCGGGGCCATCGCCGGTAGCACAATTTACGCCCGTGCAATGGACAACTCCCACCGTGCCCGCTGTCGGACCATCGACCCCTCACCCTGTTTCTGCTGTCGTGCCTACAGTAGCGTCTGCAAGCCAATCCATGGCTGAGGCCTCCGCCGGCATCGGTGCAAGCGATGTCGCCATGGAAAGCGGGGACGAAGCTGCTCCTTCTACTTCCGCTACGATACCACCTGGGGTGGCGACCTCGACGATCGCTGCAAACATTGCCACTGCAGTGAGCGGAAGTGCAGGTGCTCTGAAATTGGGGACAGGCGTCGGAGACGAGGACGGCGAAGGAGAGGATGAGCTTTTACCCGCAATGGCTGACGATGATTATTCCGCGCAGCTGTCGTGGCAGAGCGAGAGCAAGGACAATCTAAAGTATCCCTTTTACTTCCCGCCACGAGAGGATGCCTGACATCTGCACCATAGGGTGTTGATGGACAACTTTAGTCCTGCGCAGTATGATCGCTTTGAGGCGTACAGACGGCACGCGCTGCCAAAGCAAGCTGTCAGAAGGGTGCGTCTTGCCATCACATACACAATTTTTATTTACCCGGTCCTCGCTCATCAAGGTAATACAACAAACCACGGGACAGCAAGTTTCACAGCCTGTTGCTCAAATTGTCGCCGGCTTTGCAAAGGTGTTTGTAGGCGAAATGGTAGAAAAGGGTAGGCATGTCTCGATATCCCTACAGTCGCACTCACTCGACTCGATTCCCGGCAGCACGCGCAGTCCAGGGACGTCGAGGCGAGACTGGCCCACTTTCCCCCGACCATCTACGAGAGGCATACAGACTCTACCAGGCAGAGACGGGAAGAGTGGGAAGTGCGAGAGCTGGACGAGGCAGAAAGCTGTTCGTAAGATGACCTGCCACCTCGCTCGGCACATTCCCACCTTTGTCTCGTCTCTACCGCCGTCGCAAACACCAAGATGTATGGTTGGATGAGCAAAAACCCTGCGGAAGATGCATGATCAAGACATGATATAACCCGCTATTATCTCAGGCATTAATGGGGTAGTGGTAACCTGGGTCGTTGCCATCGACCCGCCGGGGGTTCGATTCCCCCTTAATGCATGTTTTTTTTTTCTCTTTCTACAGCAACAGCTTGTTCGAATGTCCTTTGCAGCTCCGACACGGGGAGCACCTCGTTGCATGTGTATCATACGGATGGTTGAATCCCTACCAGCATCGCGTTCTACCTCGTAGCCCTCTGCCATGAGCATAGCTGTGACGAGTGACTGTCACGCCAGATCTTAGATCAGCGCATTTTCTGTTTGTGTCAGTTCGACTGGCTTTGCACTTGACCACCACCACACTACACCCCTTCGGACCCTGTCCCCTGCTCAAAGATATGGCTGAGCAAAAGGTAAATCCATACCTCGCCCACCTCCCACCGGGCCAGCGAGGCACTGGTTTCAACATGCCGAAAGGAGCTGAGAGCGAGCCTCTCTTCGGTTTCCTACCGCGCATGGTAACCGCCAATCAAGTTCGCAAGGCGCTGGTAAGACTGGCTGATGAGCCCTCTCAATGTCGAGCTCATTTACTTCACCTTTTTTCAGGCACACGACGTGAACCCTTTCACCAAAGTTCCGCATACTCCGCAGTACAAGAAAATCCTCGAGGCACGAAGGAAACTGCCTGTTTATGCACAGATGGACGATTTTTTCAAGATGGTGCGTTTATGAATATGCAATCGTATCGTGACCGTCTCTTCGCTCTCGTCCTTTGTTTGTGCGGGCATGCTAACGGCATGATTGCAGTTCAATGCGAACCAGATCATCGTCATGGTTGGTGAAACCGGATCTGGCAAGACTACACAGTGAGTTGGCGGCAGAGAGAGACTTTTTCTTGTCCATCCTTTTTAAACTGTGAACTTATAGACCGGTCTCTTTTCGTCGATAGAATACCTCAGTTTGTCGCGTTCTCCGATCTCCCACACACCAAGGGAAAAATTGTTGCTTGTACGCAACCCCGACGTGTCGCTGCCATGTCAGTTGCCAAGCGTGTCGCAGACGAGATGGACGGTAAGTCACCACTCTCTTTTAAATAACCTTGTCCGCTTATATCTGCACAACTTGTTGGCATATAGTCCAACTTGGGCGACAGGTCGGCTACTCGATACGTTTCGAAGATATGACCGAACCTGGTACCACCTTTCTCAAGTACATGACGGATGGTATGCTTCTTCGCGAAGCCATGAACGATCCCGATCTTAACCGTTATTCGACCATCATCCTCGACGAGGCTCACGAGCGAACCCTGGCCACCGATATCCTCATGGGTCTCTTGAAGTCTCTCGCCCAGAGACGTCCCGATCTCAAGCTCATCATCATGTCCGCTACCCTTGATGCACTCAAGTTTCAGAAATACTTCGGCATCAAGGAAAGTTCTCAAGCACCACTGTTCAAGGTGCCTGGACGCACGCACCCCGTCGAAGTCTTTTATACTCAAGAACCTGAGCCCGATTATGTCGAGGCAGCGATCCGGACGGTTTTGATGATTCACCGCGCGGAAGACCCGGGTGATATTTTGATTTTCTTGACCGGGGAGGAAGAAATAGAGGATGCATGTCGGAAAATTAAATTAGAAGCCGATGACCTCGTCAACCAAGATCCAGAATCTGTCGGCCCGCTTGTCTGTATTCCACTCTACTCGACACTTCCGCCTCAACAACAACAGCGTATATTCGACCCCCCTCCACAACCTCAGACACCCGGTGGTCCTCCAGGAAGAAAGGTAGTTGTCGCGACGAATATCGCAGAGACCTCCTTGACGATCGACGGGATTGTTTACGTCGTTGATCCTGGTTTTTCCAAACAAAAGGTGTATAACCCGCGCATACGAGTCGAGAGTTTGTTGGTGAGCCCAATATCGAAGGCTTCGGCTCAGCAACGAGCCGGACGTGCCGGGCGAACTCGTCCTGGAAAGTGCTTCAGGTTATACACTGAAAAGGACTTCATGTCCGAACTTGAGGAGCAGACACACCCCGAAATCCTCAGGAGTAATTTGGCAAATACTGTGTTGGAGTTGGTTAAGGCGGGAATCAAGGTATGAGTGTTCGTGTCGTGGACAGTTGTTGACTGGTCGCTGAAGAGTTTGCGCATTTAGGATCTTGTAAAGTTTGATTATGTGGACGCCCCGGCACCAGAAACGCTGATGCGTGCCTTGGAATTATTGAACTACTTGGCAGCCCTTGATGACGATGGCAACCTCACTGCTCTTGGGAGCATCATGGCCGAGTTCCCGCTGGACCCTCAGGTGCATACTCATTTTTACACTGTTCGGACACTCAATGACGCCGCTCTCAGCTTTCAAAGATGCTCATATCTAGCCCCGAGTTCCAATGTAGTAATGAGATTCTTACGATCACGGCGATGCTGTCCGGTACGAGTTATAGCTACTCTTGTGCTCTGCACCCTGCTCATCTCAATCACTCAGTGCCCAGCGTATGGCTTCGACCAAACAATCAGCGTAAGGAGGCAGACGCAGCAAAGGCTATGCTTACCGTTCCAGACGGTGATCACTTGACTTTGCTCAATGTGTACAACTCTTATATGCAAAGTAAGCGCTACTTGCTATCTACTCGTGCGCTGATCGTTTACATGATATGGCGTAGACAAGGGTGATAGGCATTGGGCTTGGAACAACTACCTCTCTGCGCGTGCGCTTGCTCAAGCCGAGAATGTCCGTCAACAACTGGAGCGTACTATGGAGCGCTTCGAAGTGGCCCTTCTATCCACTGCAGACGAGAGAAAGAGGAACATCAATATTAGGAAGGTGTTATGCTGCGGCTTCTTCATGCAAGTCGCCCACAAGGAGGGTGAAAAGGGGAATTATCTAACGGTTAAGGACAATCAGGTGTGTACCTGCTGTTCGCTTTTTCTTTCTGGTAAGGGCGATTGACGGGATGACTGCGCTAGGTTGTTGGTTTACATCCATCTTGCGGTCTGGACACACAGCCAGAATGGGTCATCTTCAACGAATTCGTTCTGACGACGAGACATTTCATCCGAACAGTGACGGACGTCAAGGCTGAATGGTATGTTACCTCACCTAGGCCGTTGTTCCGAGTGTCTAATGATGGCGTGTAGGCTGCTGGAACTTGCCCCTGTTTACTTTGACCTTGCAAGTTTTCCGGACGGGGAAGCGAAGAGAGTGTTACAACGAATTGTCAACAAGAAGACTAGCAAATTTAGACGTGTCGAGGAGGGCGCGGGACCGGTCGAAAAAAAGCAGAAGAAGAAGAATTGATCAAACGGTATTCGTTGAACGTCTAACTAGTCGCTTTTTTATATTCAGTAGACACTCTGCGCCGATAGACTCCTTTCCGTGAGCTCGATAAGAGTGAGGAGATATGTGACGACCACCTTGCCCGCCGTGGCACTGTCGAGATGAATGGTGGTGTTGGTGTACGTCTCCACCCATCTGGCGCCCCCCGTCTCATGAAACAAGCCATCACAATCTTTGCGGAAACAGCTGGCATGCCCTGTGTGTCATAGTGTAAGCCTACCAAGTTACCCAGGTACCTATAACTAGCAGACATACCCGCCCGGGATACAGGATGCTACGCATTCAGTATTACTGCCTTTTGGCGCAACAGTCTTGAGCGGCGGGTGGTCAGACTGCTTACACACACAGCCTTCCAATATCCATTGATCGTCCAACGTAGTGCCACTGAAGGTGCAGCCCCAGAACTTGCGCGGCCGATTACGCCTACCACGTCCAAAGGGATAGTGCCAATGACAGTACCCCGTCGCTTGCCAGACATGGATCGCATTACTACCAGCATAAATGAGCCCATGTCGCTGACGCGCTGACCCCACTGCGTCATCCGTGATCGATGACTTGTAGGGGTGGAGTGACGAGGTAGCGACGTTGTGTTATGGCAGGGTTATGAAGCAGTTTCGTCACCGAGTTGATGACCCTACGGGAGACCAACACGCTTCTTTTTTTTTTGTCATCTGGTCACTAAACCGACTCCGGGATAGTTCTGCACGCCTCACCAGCAGAGCCTGTCAAGTGCGTATTCATCTGATTCTTGGTTCCTTGTGGCCTCCCATCGTCGAGTACACCAGCCACGTTCAAGCACTTCACCTTCCGATTGCAAAAGCGGGTTGACGGAGGCCAGTACTGTGCTCAGAACCGATCGCTAAGCCGGAATACGCCCGAGGCTATGATAGCGAGTTCTGAATCATCACAGATGCCCTCTCTGGTAGTATTGCATTGTCCCTCCCGAGTTTGATGCGAAAACGAGTGAGTATGTACTTTATACGCCTTCGCTTCTCGATCCCTACGTCGGCACCGGCACCACGGTCTAACAGCCTGAGATATTTTGGGTGCCACTGCAACCGAGGGAAGGCGTGAGCGGTGCACGCGATTTAAATATGCAATGGACAGTGTAGCACTCACTCGCCGACGATGCCATAGCAGTCACGACGGGCGGGCTCGTCTGAGCGTTCCGCCACTTCATTTGAAACGGGTAGTGCAGTCGCAACGGCGATGAAGCCGAGGAGCGCAAACGCGAGCTTCTTGAACAACATGGGTATATCAGCTAAAGGAGAGTTACTAGCGCAGGTGCTGTTGGGAGAGATTCGCTAGGGTGGTGGATAAGGGTCTGTGAGGCCAGAGAGCGTTCATTTATACGTAGGGCCCAGGGGCGTTACGGAAAGTAAGGGTTGGTCTGTGGAGTGTGTAGGTGGTTGCGTTATTCGCTAGTATCGTGACACTTACTCATCGGCCCGGAATTTTGTCACGTCCGATGGACGAGTTAGATCACTGTAGACCCTGCAAGCCGTGTGATCGACGGGAGCTTTTTTCAACGAGACCTGAGGTGAGCGTTGATAAATTTTCAGATGTATGTACGACGTCGCATCAGAGATGTTGCCGCGTAAGACAAAGGATTCTTGGACTAGTAGACAAGTAGCATTTCAAATATACGGGGCAGTGTCGCACTAGCTCGGTTAGACATGGAAGAAGCATTCACGACAGGTTACTCAAGAATAATAGATTTTCCGTTCGAGTCACACGAGGACTCTGGGTCGCTCGTATGTACCGCTAAGGACGATGGCGGAGGGTCAGCAGAGACGATATATTATAAGCGACAACGACCGACAATCAATCCGACAAAGGCGATGGCTGCGACAATGCTTCCCATGTACCGTTTTCGCTTAGAGTCGATGGTGGCCTGATTTGGCCAGATAGTCCCTCTGCCTTCCACGCCTCGAATCCGCCTATCATGTCAGTTGCGTTGAGCAATCCCACGTCGTGCAACGCCGAAGCTGCGAGGCTGCTCGCGTGGCCGTCTTCACAGTACACGATTATGCGCAAGTCGTACCGATCGGCTATGGCCAGCCTAGCTTCACTCCTGGGGTCGAACCGCCACTCGAGGTCGTTGCGTTCTATGATGAGGGAACCATGGATGCCGCCTGAGCGGGCACGCTGGGAGGCAGGGCGTATGTCGACGAGGAACGCAGGGATGGGGTATGTGGGGTCGTGGAGGATTTCCCATGCTTGGCGTGGAGTGACGCGCTGAAGGCGTGCACGAGCCGCGATGACGAGTTGCTCGATGCTACTCGAGCCGGGTGGAGGAGAGAGGGGGTCGAGGGGTGCACGGACAGACTTTGAGAGGACGTCCCACAGAGCGGCAGAGTCGTATGATGACCCGCCGAGTTCGTGTACGGCGGCGACGAGTGAGTTTCCGTGGTTGGTGACGGAGGCGACTCTGCCCAGGAATTTGGAGCTGAAGAGGAGGACTGCGCGCTGGACGTCGTCGTCCTCTGCGCCGGTGATGACGAGCGTGTTGGAGTTGGTGGGAGAGGTGGAGGACGGTGCGCCGGTCGTGCCCACTGCGAAGAGGTGGCGGGCGGGTATGCGAGCGCGGACGATGTCTGCTACGCGGCGGAGGAAGACGGCGTCGTCCTTTTTCGAGAAGGTGAAGTAGACGCTTATCCTGGCTCCGTCGACCGTCGACGCCTTGGTGATGGCGCGCACGGCGATGCCGTGTGCGACCTCGTCGCGGACGCTGTCGAGCGTGCGGGGTGGCGAGCAGGGCGCGGGTTGGGCATGCTCGCCGCTGTCGGCGCTGCCCACGCTGGATGGCTCAGAGGAGGGCATGCCCGCGGGTGCAGACAGCGACCACGACGTTCGTCCCACGCGCCACGCGTTGAGCACCCTGCCTCGCCTGCAGCCTTGTTCGCATCCTCCTGGTCTCCCTCTTACAGCGACTCCCAGAACGACATGTACCTTCCCTTCGGCCTCGGTAAGTCCTCTGTTTCGTCGTGGGAAGCACATCAGCCTGGACAGTTCTTCCGGGGACAGGAGGGGAGCACTTCTCCCCCTTCGCCTGGATTGGCGACGCCATGCAGGCCTTCCTGCTCTATCTCTGTGCATTCTTCACCTCTACCCGCGGTGGTCTCTTGGCCCACACCACGGCCCAGAGTGCTCGTGTGCAGGCGGCCAGCAACGGCCAGTACTTGATCGGCGTCGGTATTGGCGATGTCACTGGGCACGTCTCTCCCTTCTCTGCTCTTCCTCGTCTCATTCCTGTCGAGCAGCCCAGTCGTGGAGACCAACATGATGGTACGTGCCATGTCGTTGGCCCATCGCTGCCTCATCTCTCCGTCTAAATATCACAGGGATATGCCAACCTGCCTCAGACCGACTCCGGTCTGCACATGCGCCAGCGCTCCCGTGCGTTCATCATCGCCGATCCCAGCGACGCAGACTCGCCTACCTCGCGCGTCCTTCTCATCTCGTCTGACATATGCATGGGCGACACCGGGATCCGCCGTTCTATCCTCGCCGCTCTTTCTAGCGATCCCCTTCTTGGTGGTTTATACACGTCGTCCAACACGGCCATCGTGGGCACACACTCCCATGCCGGCGTCGGTGGGTATGTCGAAGACCTCCTTCCGCAGATCACCAGCCTCGGTTATGTCAACCAGACAGCACAAGCGATCATAACTGGAACTCTCAATGCCATACATAAAGCTCATGCTTCCCTTGCTCTAGGATCCATCAGCGTTGGAAATACCACTTTACTGGGTGCCAATCGTAACCGCAGCCCCAGTGCATATGCAGCAAATCCAGCCGAGGAGAGGGCGAGGTACCAGTACGATCAAGACAAGGAGCTGTCCGTTCTTAGGTTGGACAATGCAAACGGAGATCCAAGGGGATTGATTAGTTTCTTTGCTGTCCATGGTACCAGCTTGTACGAGGTGAGCTTGCCGAGTAAGGCAATCATGGCCGGGTTATTGACCTGATGAATCAGAACAATACTCTGGTCAGTGGGGACAACAAAGGCATGGCTGCTTACCTGTATGAATGTGAGGCACCCGTGTCGTTGTATTGAGCTTGGCTTATAACAAACCTCCTCGCGCCCATTGGACTCCATCGCGGGTCATGATCGCACATGCTTCAAAATACCACTCACAGCATATTTCGAGCCAAGCTCGGTTCCCGGAAACAATAGCTTTGTGGCTGGATTCGTTCAATGTATGTCCTACTTATCACTTGCACCCCATCATTCGTCAATCGCCATATGACCATCGACTCCATTTATCCTGCATGATTGGCACGTCCACTGACGCCATTCTTTTATTCGCCAGCGAACGTCGGTGATACGAGCCCAAATACGTGAGTCGCGTCCCACTAACGCGTCAAATTGGTTGACATCCTACACAAATCATCCATTAGCCTAGGCGCATACTGCGAGTCTCCTGGCAAGCCTTATGACGGCCAGCTCTGCGAGTATGAGCACGCAACATGTGGTGGATATGCCCAGAATTGTCACGGTCGGTCCGTCAGGTGTCCACCATGCGCATATATTGTACGCTTAATCTGGGCTTTCCTAATCTCAGAGGCCCAGGATTCCGTATCTCGGACTTTGCTTCCAATTTCCTGATAGGGAATGCCCAATTTGAAGCTGCGCGCCAAGTCATGGAGTCATCGCCCTCAAGGGTTATCTTCTCCAGCCCAGACACCACCATCGAAACCGCGAATGGGACATATTTAACAGGCTTAAAGGGTTCTGTAAGGAGCGTTCACGTTTACATGAATATGTAAGCTGTCCGGCTTGAGAAAAATTCTGGAGGCTGGCATACTAAAGCCAATTCAGGATGAGCTATACGTTCACGCTGCCCAATGGAACCATCGCAAAAACGTGTCCTGCAGCACTAGGTTCGTTTCTGTCCTGTAGTCTCTATCCTTCGTCGTGCCAAGTCACTATAACCCCGTAGGGTATGGCTTCGCTGGTGGAACGACGTCAGTCTACGCTTTACTCGAGCCGTGATGCTCAACTCATGATGCCCCTTGAATTTTGTTTGAAAAGTGACGGCCCTGGAGCTTTTGATTTCGTTCAAGGTGTCAACTCGTCCACGCCTCGTAATCCGTTTTGGGAGATCGTCAAGGGTATTTTGTCTATTTCCTTTTTTTTTTCGTGACTCTCGTTAAAATCTTAGCCATTCAGGTGCAGTTACTCCATCCCCGTCACAAGAGCAGATCGATTGCCAATATCCGAAGCCTATTTTGCTGAATACCGTGCGCTGCAATCCGAGTCGTCCGCTAAACTGGCTGACCCACGTATATAGGGCTATGCTAACACACCGTACCAATGGTCACCGCACACAGTTGATGTTCAAATGCTTCGTGTCGGCAATTTCGTTGTTCTTGTCATGCCCGGGGAACTAACAACCATGGCCGGCCGGCGAATGCGGTATGCGCATCTCTTTCCAAGCACCCGCAGTTATCTGATCTCTCTTGTTTGCGAACGAATGACCAATTTCTTGTTTTGAACGCTAGTGAGGCACTGCGCGTTCAACTGATCACGTCTGGTATTCTTGACGACTCAGCTTATATTGTCATCGCCGGTCCTGCTAACACATATGGGCATTATGTTGCAACACGTGAAGAGTACTCCGTTCAGCGATACGAAGGAGCCTCCACCATCTTTGGACCCGGTTAGTGAGGTTTTCTGCAGTGAACGTTGCCAGCTGACTGGTCGTGGATGCCTAGCAACGCTCGAAGCATATATTGATCGGTACAGCGCTCTCGTTCCGTATCTTGCAGACGACGTCGTAGGATCGCCGACGTCAGATGCTCCCCCACCTGAACAGACCTCGCATGCGATCTCGTTGCAGGTGTGTTCCTCCTGGTCATGATTATCTGACTCGCTGTCCATTACTTGTCTCCATCTACCGCGTGCTCATGGGCATCTGTAGACGCCCGTCATCGTCGACAGCGCTGGAATCAGTGGCTTTGGAGATGTCTTGGTAGATGTGGAGAGCACAGCATATTCATATTCTGTGGGAGACACCGTCAGCGTGCTATTTGTAGGGGCAAATCCAAGAGTAAGCGTGCTCGCCTCTTGTCCCGAGATTCACTCAGACGACTTTGGAAACGACAGAACAACCTCCGGCTTGAAGACACTTTCCTTACCGTCGACCAGCTTACGAGCGACGGCTGGACGATCGTACGCACGGACTCGCATCCATCTACGACATATGAGTGGACTAGGACCAACCTCTTGTTTGGGTTGAGCACCGTGAATATAAGCTGGTGAGTACCGCGTCTTGCGCTTCGGTCGTTGACTGTGGGACGCATATATTGACCCCTCGTTGTTTGATAGGACGATCGAGGATGGTACGCCAGGTGAGTAGACGGGCCGCCCGGTTTACCACCTGAAACTCGAGATTTAACCCCCCGTTTCCTGTAGCGGGAAGGTATCGAATCGTGTACTATGGCGATGCCAAACCACTGATGGGGGCGGTCCGGTCCTTTACGGGCACGTCCTCTTCTTTCACCGTCGGGTGAGGTGTCAGAGGGCGGGCGAGGCCACTAGTGACTGTGGAATACGATAGTTATTGATATACCTATTTATCAAATACGATTGCCCTGTGATCGACTCTTGGGAGAACGTGGATGGACGGATACCCTGCTCAGATGAAATGTGGCTACGTTTCTGTCATTGTCCTTGACGACCCCGAATTGATAGAGCCTTGTCGAGAGTGCAAGTTGGTCAGTCCATGGGTTGGATATCGATCTTACGCTCGGGACTGCTCTTTTCTTGCCACCAGTGATCAACTGTGACAGACAGAGAATGCCATCGAGTCTCATATTGAGACGGCAAGTTGTATCACTCCCAAGAAGGTGCAAAACTGGTGCAGATATCAACACACACCTTGACAACAACAAGGCGCAAGCGATCCAGACCTGATGGCTGTGCAACAAGCGCCTGTCCTTTTCATCGAGCCGCTCAGCGTTCTGGTCACCCGGCCTGTATGTCTGCAACCTCGCATTGAAGCTCGGAGAAAGAACGTGAGGCATCAAACTTTTGCAAGCAGACTGTGAACATGCGAGTATTTGCAGCATCTGCAGCCATCTTTGATTGGATCTTTGGTTTGCTGGGCATGGCTCCTGTGATGTGATGCACCGGTGTCAGACTCGATAAACAAACTCTCTCCACTGACAGGAAGACGGGGGAATGATGGCTATGTGTCAGCTGAATCATTCTTCTCTGACATGTTGTTTGTCATTCCGCAGAATTTATGGCAGCGTTCGTTGGGGTCAGCGTGTCACACTCCTCTGGGTCACGCTGTATCACTGACTTGGCATGGCGCTACCACCATGGTCTTCAGGTCGAGAACTCAAGCTGTGGTTAGACGCCCGTACAAACCCGGGCGTCCTGGGCATTTCGTACATGCACGTTCTACGGTACTTCTGGCGACGACATTCGAGCCCATGATGAGTCAGTGACAACCTGGCCGGTACTTGTAAGTCAGACTGGACATATATGGTACTACCATGATTGACCGTAGTTTATTGCGCTCGTCATATGCACGTTTTGAAATTTACCATGGAGACCATTTGCATTCGTGTCATGCCCTCTTCTAAAATCTCTTTAGTCAGATTTGAATATAAATCCATGCGCAGGCTCAGTGTCCGGCCTCCGTGAGTCATCTACTGGTAGTTCTCTCACTAATTGCCTCATTCACTCCTTTCGTGCGCAGGGAAATGGCTTTTTCGCGTCGAAGCTGATTCCAGATTACTAGATCTACACGTTGTCGAACAATATGCCTGAAACCCGGGGAGAAACAAAGGTTGCACCGTTCGGTACCTGGGACTCCCCTATTTCCAGTGCCTCGGCAGTCGCGTGCGTACCGTCTCGTTCTTTGTTTTCCCGCCATGACCGTGATCAAACTTCACAGGCAGACCGTCGTGATCCCATACGTATTCGTTGATTCGGTCACCAGTCAGGTCTATCACATCGAACAACGTCCTGCAGAACGGGGTCGATCCGTCATCGTTCACTCCCGCTCTTCGACGGATCTCTTTGACCGAGATTCGTCGTGGGACGCACGTAGCGCTGTCCACGAGTATGGCGGCGGTGCAGCTGCCGCGCATGACGGCACCCTCTACTTCAGCAACGTAGGCGACGGGCGACTCTACAAGTTTTCCGTCATTGACCACAGCCATGTGATTGCGAAACCGCCGAGCCCTGTTACTCCAATGAGTGAGTTGCACCTCTATAGCTATGCCTTGTTTCGAAATTGAATGCGCCTGACTGGGTTCTGCGACAGACGATCGGAAACGATATGCGTCCCCAACGCCTCATCTGACGCAACAGCACCTCCTCGTGGCCGTCCTCGAAGACCACACGCACGACAAACCGTCGACTGCGGTGGTAAATGCGCTGGTCTGTGTTGATACGCTCACGTCCACTGTCTACCCCCTGGTCGCGGGTGCAGATTTTTACGCTGGGCCGACCTTCTCACCCGACGGTACCAAGCTGGCATGGCAAACATGGGACCATCCACACATGCCATGGACAGGTATGGCGATCTGGGTTGCAGATGTATCGTTCCCGACGTCCTCCACCGGCACACCAATGCAGGCAACGAACCACGTTCGTATAGCCACGTCAGTGGATCCTCAGCTGACGCATCCCGGCAGCAGTGTCTCGTACGTATCCTGGCTAGACGACGACGCACTGCTATTTCTTGCAGAGGCGAGTGGATGGCGGAACCCGTGGGTGTATAGGCTGTCCTCGCAGAACGCGCGCCCAGTCTTGAAAGCACCGATCCAGGAAGACTTTGCTTCGGTTTACAAATTACTGGGTTCTTCCTACTACGCTCCCCTGGACTTTTCGGAACATGATCATGGTCATACATCCCGAGGTATTCGCGGTCGCGACGGCACAAGGGAGATGCTATTCGTAGCTTATCGCGGGGGTCGAAGCGTCCTGTATGTCGTCGACCTGGCTCGTCAAGGAATGGCAGAGGCGATCGAGCTCGATTCTCCCTTTGTGGAAGTCAGCTGCGTACGCGCTATTGAGGACTCGGGCGAGAAAGACACGGCCCAGGTTGTGTTCATAGCATCCCGTCCTGACACGCCAAGCGCGGTCGTGTTTTGCTCCATCTCACGGCTGCACGGTGAATACAAGGCGTCGTTTTCCTCGACTCGGACTCCTCTGGTGGAGGGCGTGGCCGTTCCTCTTTCTCTTCCGCGCCCTATGACGTTGATGGATGGTGAGGGTAAGGGCGAGCCTTTGCATGTTGTCTACTACGCACCATCAAATACTAGATTCGTCGCTCCGGACGGGGAGCAGCCGCCGTGCATTGTCAACGTGCACGGAGGGCCGACGATGGTCGCGCTCCAAAATTTGGATTGGACGAAGCAGTGGTACACCAGCCGAGGTTGGGCGTGGCTTGACGTCAACTACCGCGGGTCTTCGCTCTACGGGCGTAAATACACGTGAGCATCTGGCATGAAGGGCCATACTGGCGACTTTCTGACCCCCATACCTTTGCGCAGAGATTGTTTGGATGGTCAGTGGGGCATACTGGACGTCCTAGACTGCGTTCGCGCTGCACGCATCTTGTGCTCCTCGCCTTACACGCTCGCCGATCCGGCACGTTGTGTCATCAGGGGTATCTCCGCTGGGGGGTACACAGTCCTCAGTTATCCCACTGGGACATACCGCTCAGGCGATGCGCCATGCGGCCCGGGACCATCACCCGCGCCACACGCAGACACCGACTTTGCATTTAGAGCGGGCGCATCTCATTTTGGCATAGCCGACCTCGCCGCGCTCGCGTGCGCGTCGCACAAGTTCGAGTCGCACTATGTGTACAAGCTGCTGGGCGGTCGGCCAGACGGGCCTGGGATGGCGACGGTGTATCGTCGGCGCTCTCCCGTGTTTCATGCGGATAGGATCGTGCTGCCATTATTGGTACGTTTGCGTGCCCCCTGTTTTCAACCTGACCTGGTCATTTGACCCGTGTGTACGGTGATCCCATCGTACGTGCAGATGCTTCAAGGCCTAGCGGATTATGTTGTGCCGCCGGAGCAGTCGCAGAGAATGGTAGACGCGATCGTGGCACACGGAGGTGCCAACCGCGTCAAGTATAAGACATATGAAGGAGAAGGACATGGATTCAGGCTGGCGGAGACGAACAAGTCTGCACTGGAGGAGGAGGCGGCATGGTTTGCTCAGTGGTTGGGCATCGAGATCAGAATGTAAAGCGAACTAAGACTGTTGCCATAAGTTTGGGTGCACAGTTGGGTACATTGTGCTGACCGCTACCGAGACTCTTGGAGCTATCCTTGGTCGATAGAGCGCTGAAGCACAGATAAGAGCATGGCATGTTGTCTGGCCTCGTTCAGTGTGCCACGGATCCAGCGTGAATCCACCCACGCAAAATAACGTCAATGAGAAGTTCATAGATTCAAATCAAGTCGCATGGTACCCCCTCTTTCGCGCACAGTCAAGTCCCGAGCATCTGCGACCTGCAGCAGATCATGGTGGCAGACGAGATGGTTGGTACAGTCCTGCACACAAACGTAGGGCTTAAGTGATGTCGCCCCTTTTACCATCTCTGACGTGTATTTAAACCTCTCCACTCGCCCCTCTCGCCCCAACTCGCCCCATGTCTTCCAGCATACACGACACAGAGTCTGATAGACCATTTCACCGCCCGGGACAGGACCCGACCCATCTTCAACCCGAAGCCTTGTCTGCCCATGGCCTTGCCGAGTACGCTCCCAAGACAGCTGCAACCGTTTGTGGGTCGCAGACACGTCCACCCTTGGATAGGCTCTTCCACGATCCTCCACCCCCTCCTTCCATGATCTGTCCGCGAACTTTCCCAGGAATCGACGAAGCCTCCACTCGGGCACTTGTCAAGACCCTCTCGGACAACCATGTTCGATGGCATATCTTCTTCAATTACAAAGGCTTCCACAAGTACGTCACGGACAGATATGTGAATGTATCAGACCCCGTTCCTGACATATCCGTATCTCGCAGCCATATCGCCCACCACATGCTTGCCATATGGGCATTAGGTGCTCCTGGACCCGTCGTTGAGGCTGCATATGCCACCCACTGCGAGTATCAGCGCCCTGCGTTCGCATCCCCCGATTCGATCAATAATCACAATTTTTACAAACATTTGGGTGATGAACGGTATGTCGGACCGTAGATACTCTGCGTGCATTGACAAGCTACCCCAGCTATTACGCCGCCTATCTCGATTTCTTTACGTCTGAGCTTCTCCAGAAGGGCTTGAAACAATGCCTCGAAGAACATATTTTCGCTCGAGAGGCCAACTTGGGTGCCACATCCCCCGAGATGTTGTCGCGTCTCGTGGAAGGTGTTCTCCATCCGTTTATCCACGTTGGATATGGTGCCGAGTTCAGCTCCATTGGCGTCAGCGCCGAAGGTTCGTAATCTGAATTCGTTTCGTTATATGATTATTTGACACTGGTGCCGTAGGCCTGGCCATGGTTGCAGTTCAGCATTCTAACCCGAATTTGCTTCCCAGAGCCTGGTTCCCCTATGTCGTATCGGACGTCGACACCAGGGGTGGCAATCGCACGGCCCTGTCGATCCTCGCCCTTGTTTCGTGCGATCCTCGCTTTTCTCGCATCAAACACATGGATGAGGAAACAATGGGCTCAAAGACCTTGCGTGAGCATGGCCCTACTATACACGATTATGTCAACATGTGGAAGTTTGATATATCGACCGAGGACGGCATAGCTGACGCAATCGAGGAACTCTCTTGGGTAAACGTCCTCATCTATGGCGTCGGTGGATGTTCATCGGACAAGCCTTTCAATGCCGATTTCTTCTTTATGCATCTAGTGACATCGTCCATCTTCCTTCCGTCCTTGTTGGCGTATATCGACAAGTTCTCTTCTCGACGTCTCTTATTGCTGGCCTACTTCACCTCTGCCCTCTCGTACTATGTTGCGCGGGGACGTCCTCAGCTCGACGTTCGGTCTTTTTACAAGAAGACGGAGGGCCTTTTGCACAAGGTTCCAGGACCGACCCCGCAACCAGTCTCGGGCACGCTTCCTGAGCCAACGTCTAGCTTGGCCCTAACCCCGAATGCGTGGTATCCGATGATCCAGACAACCATCGTGCATCCCAATGAGCACCTCTGCAAGGCTCAACGTGCGCTCGCACATCACACCTGGTTGTATGGGAAGCGTAAGAAGGGTTGGTATGCGCCGCCGGAGGGCAGGACGGTAACCACTGCTCAGGTGGCGAGAGAAGAGGAAGCTGAAGAAAAGGTTGGGCTGCAGGAGCTGGACGGAACATTGTTTGTGCGTGTCGCGATGCTTACTCAGAACAGGCTTGGGTGGATGCGGGAGGGAGAAATAGCGGGAGAATGGGACTTTGAAGGGTTCTACTGGAAGCCCGAGACAGACGTGAGCTGAAGGGTGAATTGGCGCGTCGTCGAGACACGCGGGGGCGAAGAGGCGGACCATCTGTATGTACTTTTTAGTAGCGTTTCGTAATGTGGATCTCGGCAATGATTAGCTGTGCATTGAGTTGAGTTCAGACTTGGCTCTATTCGACGAGCTCTACTTGCTTGACCATATACAACCCACAGGTCCCACCGAGTTGGTTCTAGCGAGCAATTTATCTGCGGATGGATTTAAACAGGTCCACACGCCCCGCTCTCTTTCAACCACACCATGCCTCCCCGCCCCAAGTATGACCCCAAGTCTGATAGGCCGTTTGAGCGGGACCCTGCCCATCTGCAACCCGTCACCTTGACTTTACATGGCCCTGCGCCTCTGCATAGGCTCTTCCGTCCTTCCCGTCTCCCTCCCTCTGTAATCTGTCCGCGAACGTTCCCCGGCATCGACGAAGCCTCCACTCAGGCGCTCATCAAGACCCTCTTAGATAACCGTGCCCGATGGCACATCTTCTTCAATGACAAGGGCTTTGGCAAGTGTGTCACGGACAGAAGCCTCTCAGTCCCCGTCTTGACATGTCACATCTCGCAGTCATGTCGTCCACCATATGCTTGCCATATGGGCATTGGGTGCCCCTGGGCCTGTCATGGAGGCCGCATATGCCACCCACTGCGAGTATCAGCGCCCTGCGTTCGCATCCCCCGGTTCGATCGATAGTCGCAATTTCTACCAACATGTCGGTGACGAGGAGTAAGCCGGTCCACCGACATGTCATGTCGACGTGCACTGATGAAAGCTCCATCCCAGCTATTACGCCGCCTATGTCGACTACTTTACATCTGAGCTCCTCCAGAAGGGCTTGAACCATTGTCTCGAAGAATATATTTTCTCGTCACAGGCCAACCTCGGTGGTGCTTGTCCCGAAATGCTGTCGCGCTTCATGGATGGGTTTCTCCACCCGTTTATCCACGTTGGATATGGTGCCGAGTTCAGCTCCATTGGTGTTAGCGCCGAGGGTTCGTCGTCCGAGTCCGTGTCGTCGTACGATCACTTGACACCCGCACCGTAGGCTTGGCGATGGCCGCAGTTCAGCCTCCTAACCCTGACTTGCTTCCGAGAGCCTGGTTCTCCGATGTCGTTTCGAGCGTCGACACCAGGGGTGGCAATCACACAGCGCTGTCGATCCTAGCCCTTGTTTCATGCGACCCTCGCTTCTCTCGCATCGAGTTTTTGGACTTGGAAATATTCGACTCTGCGACCTTGACAGAGCATGGCTCCACTATACACGATTATGTCAACATGTGGAAGTTTGATGTATCTACCGAGGACGGCATAGCCGACGCGATCGAGGAACTCTCTTGGGTGAATGTCCTCATCTACGGCGTCGGTGGATGTTCCCCAGACAAGCCTTTCAATGCCGACTTCTTCTTGATGCATCTGGTGACGTCGTCCATCTTCCTTCCATCCCTGCTGGCGCGCCTCGACAAGTTCCCTTCTCGACGTCTGCTGTTGCAGGCCCACTTTCTTTCCGCCCTCTGGCTCTATCTTGCGAGGGGATGTCCTCGGATCAATCTTCGATCCTTTTACCAGTGCACGGAGGACCTCTTGCGCAAGGTTCCGGGACCGAGCCCCGCACCCGTCTCGGGCACGCTTCCCGAGCCCACCTCTGGCTTGGCCCAAACTCCGAATGTCTGGTATCCGATGATCCAGTCGACCATCGTGCATCCGAACGACCACCTCTGCAAGATTCAACGTGCTCTCGCACACTATGCCTCGTTGTATGGGACGCGCGAGAAGGGCTGGTATGCGTCGCCCGAGGGCGGAACGATGACCGCTGCTCAGGTGGCGGAAGAAGCAGCTGCCCAGGACAGCGTTGGGCTGCAGGAGCTGGACGGAACGCTCTTCGTGCGTGTCGCGATGCTGACGCAGAACAAGCTCGGGTGGATGCGGGAGGGAGAGGCGGTCGGAGAATGGGACTTTGAAGGGTTCTTTTGGGAGTCGGAGGCAACTGCAAACGGTACGACCGTATGACGTTTTTGAGCTGGTGTAGTCGATGGGGGCGCTCTCTTGTGTATTGTATTCGACTGTCTCGGTGTCGATCGAGCTCATGCCATTTCTCCTGTGCAAGGCATATCTGTCCCGAAGCTCCACTGTCGAACCAGAGAAGACTCAATAAAGGATCCTCATGTCATCTTGGAGAACTTGTGAATGTGTCTTTTGGGGCGAGTAAGACAGCGGTCGCATGATGGTTGGTTGATAGGATACATCGCAAAAAAAAAAAAAAAAGAAACACTCCCTCGACGGAACGCACTCGAGGCCGAGAAGAAGAAGGGGGGGACCGGGGAGACATCCTCGCTCACCCAGACACGAGCTCACCCAACATCCTCCCCACCTCGCTCATCGTCGGCCTCAGCGGCGGTATCGCGTTCCAACACCGGTCCAGCACGCCCCAAAACGCCTCCGCCTGCATCGCCGTGAGACGCATGTCCGGTATCGGCGGTGCTCCGCGACACGGCCGGACGCCACGTAAAATATCGAGCGTCACCGCGCGGTCGTTGCGGCGGTGTGGATACGGCAGGTCGTTCGTCGCTACCTAGAACAGTGCACCGAGTCCAATCAAATCACACGTCACACACACACACACACGCACGCACCTCGAGACAGACACAGGCAAACGAGAACACGTCGCTCTCGCGTGTCACCGGACACGGCGTGCCGTCGTCCTCGATGAGCGAGAGGATCAGCTCGGGCGCCATCCAGCGTGTCGAGCCTGCGAGCAGCGATGTGCCCAGCTGCGCCGCGCGCAGGGTCGCGTCGCTCGACGAGAGCTCCTCGACGACCGTCGACAGCCCAAAGTCAGAAATCAGCGCGTCCCCCTCATCGCTGATGAGAATATTAGTCTGAATAAAAAGCGATGGTCAGTTCACCTCGGACTACACGGCGAGCAGTATCAACGGACGCCTTTGAGGTCCCCGTGGACCACGACGGGTTTCATGTTGTGAAGGTAGCTCACGCCGGACGCGATTTGCCTCAGCTAGCAGAACGCTGTCCGTGAATGCGCTTGTTTCGTCGTCATCACTCCTTCACTTACTAACGTCAATCGATCTACGCGGGCGTCTTGTCGTTGAATGTACTGCATGATCGTGCCGTTATTGCACCACGGAGACACCATCGCAATAGATTGGACCGACTGAATGACGCCGTACAGAGGGCAAATATGGGCGTGCTGGAGGCGATACCAGGCAGCGATCTCTGCCTTCAGACGCTGAGGCATCCATCAGAAACGAGGCAGAAAACGGCACGCAACCGAGCGCGACGTACCTTCAAGAGTTTCTCGCGCACGTCGTCTGGCACGCTCTGATACTGACGAAGATACTTGAGCGCCACCTGCCTCGCGCACGTTCAGCACGTATCTCCGCTCCCACCATCATCAAAAGAACACCCAATACGCACCGTCCTCGATAGCCCCACCGCATTCGTCCACACCCCCTTCCATACGTCCGAGAAACCGCCATGAAAAACCGGATTCTGTCCTACCTTGCACACCTCGTCCGTCAGGTCGACCAGCAGCACGTTCCCCTTGACAAGCAGCGTCTTGGTGACCTTTTCCAGCGTTGCCTTGTGTCGTGCGCGCTGTTTCAACCTCGAGTAGTCCAGGTGCTCCGGGATCCATCGACACTCGTCATAGTTGGCGAGCGCCTGGACGAGCGAGGTGAGCGAGGAAAAGTAGAGGCGCGCGGGGTTGCGTTGAAGGAGGGAGGCATTGCGGAGGTGGACGTCGGAGCGGGATTCGATGCCGACGTCGATCCAGACGGCGCCATCTTGCCTCGGGCCATTGTCGTGGTGCGCCGAGTCAGGTGGGGTATTCTTTGTAGGATCATAGTCACCATCCTCCACACCGAGAATATATAGTGCCAGGGTTGGCAACACCGGAAAGAGCAGGTATACCGACGTTCTTGAGAGAAACGAATCAGTACACGCGGTCAGCAGAAAACAACGAAGCACGCCTCACGGGTCACCGCCAAAACCCTCATCCAGCGAGGCAAAACATGTATCGGGGAGTACAAACTGCTGTTCCTCCGACGCCATTCCAAAACACACCTCCGCATTCAAGAACCGCCAGCAGTCGAACCCCTCGAATCGGCACTGCTGCGTGTGTGTCACGCGACAGACATCGCGGAGCAAGAACGCATGAAAGCTGCTCAGCACGGCGCGTCGCCGCACGCGGTGCCATGCGTGCTGCGCCTGGACGACGGTCTCCCCTACGACGACGCGTCGGGACAGCCGGGCGACGGTCTCTCCGTAGGCGCCGCTGTTACGGTACCGGAGAAACACGAAATACCGGAGCAGCGCCTCGCGGTCACGCTTGGCCATGGATACCTCGAACCGCTGCGATCTGTTGCGTTCCGTCCCTGTCCCCGTCCCCGCCCCCGTTGCCAATCCCGAGTCCGAGTCCGAACCGTTAGTGCGCACACGGACGCCACGGATCTCAAGGACGAGCGCAGCAAGGATGCGCTCGACCTCGTTCTCGAGGCGCGTAAACGCTTGCTCGGCGGTGCGGAAGGCAGCGTGACAGCCCTCATCGTCGAGCGCATCGGAGACGAAATCGTGAAAGACGGTGCGGGTCTGTTCGGGGATGCGCCGCGTCTCGGAGAGGACGTTGTTGAACACGTCGTAGATGTGCACGCGATGGTCGTCGAGCGTATGCTTGTGCGGATCACTTCAGCAACACACACGCAGTGGACGTTAGTGGTTCCGGCGAAATACGGGACGAGGATAGAACAGCCTACGCATCGGAGAGCCAAAAACGCCAAAAGAATTGGGGGATGTAGGGTTCGACCTCGGGTGCGTGGGTCATAGGCCAGTTCGCAGCTTGTGGGTGTCTCGGTACGCAACACTGCCCGACCCCAAAGTTTAGGCGTGCGAGTTACTTGATGTGCAGTGACGGCGATGGGTGCCCGGGCGTCTTCAGTCGACACCAGTCGTTTGACTGGTCAAAAGGATCGCAGGATGAACGTCCCTGGGCTGGGATGTCAGTTGTAGGTCACGGTGGGGCATGGTGGGAGGGCAGCAGACATTTAAATCTTTGGGTACTTTGTGTTGGCGGGCATAGCCTGCGATTATTTGCAGAACCTGTCCCATACGGAGGTTATAAGCGAGGACCGCAGAGGTGATATCACACCCACAATTACCATCATGTCGTGACTCGGATGATAGTAGCACATGAAGACATTTACATTCACAATGGTCCGCTCGGAATAAATATTGGTGTTGAGCGATGCAAGCCAAGGTAGTGTAGTACAGGGCAGGCATACACTTAAGTTATAGACCAAGAGTATGGTGAAGGGTCGACACATGAGTAGGGTGTGTACTGAAATGAGATATGTACAGCGCGCGACCTAGGTCGGAAGGACAAGAAGAATAGTCTCATGATCGATAGCTCGGTGGTGGAGAGAATGCTTTCGTCGGCGGATTGCGCGAGTTACCCTCGAAACTGTGTTGAGGAGCGGTGAAAGCGTAGTCCCCGCTGAACGAACGTGCCGGAGGCAGTCCACTGGGTATGACCGTTTCGGAGCTTGCATTATCAAAGGGGTTCTGCAGTGGCTCCACGGGTGGGTTGTGTTCAGGAATGGCACGCAAGGGGTATGTCTGTCCGTCCGCGGCGTTCGTTGGGACTTCCCACCCCACAGTATCTGTGCTCTCCTGTCGTTGTTGGCCGGCGCCCACGGGGCTGCCAGAACCACCGAGAGCCGGATCAAACGAGGGGTTGACTCGGCGGGGTTGTGGAGCAACGACACGGGGATCTGCTGCATAGCCGCGTGCATGACCATCCTTGTCCCACTGCTGGTAGGATGTGTCGTAAGGTGCGTCCGAACGTGCCAGAGGAGTTGTGAGGTTTACATCCGACGACGTGGGGTTGAATACGGTATCGTCGGTTGATCCAGTGATACCACCGTTTTGGTACAGGACATCTGCGTTTGCCTTGCCTTGGCTGTGCCGGGAGATCAACGAATGCTCCACAGGGAAAGGGTGTGACTGACCGGGCTTTTCGGCGGGCGTAGATGACTTCGGGTTTGACTCTGTTGACTTCTTTTCGGATGTACCACATGGCAGCGACAGTCACAATTATGGTGATGGCGCCGACCACATAACTGACGATTTTGCTGTGAGTTGAGGTAGATCCTGCTTTGGGTTCAGTATGAGACGGGGAGGTGAAAGGACAACGTACCGTTTGCGGTGCTCTCCAACAAGGTGCCAATATAGACGGTGATGAATTGTTTTGGCATGGATAAGAGAGCGGCGATGATGAAGACGAATATGTTCATTCCACAAACGGCAAAAATGGCGGTCGTAACTTGCAAGGCATCATCAGTATGTGCAGGATTTTCGGTTTGAGCAAGACTCACAGTGCCCAGGGACAGCGCTATAACGGACGATGACTGCGATTTTGAAGCCGCCCTCTCGCACGACCTTTGCAAGACAAGCGTATTGAATGCTCTTCTTCTCCTCTTTCTCTGCACGTGACTTGAAGAGGTATCTGAACGCACTGTGGAGGGATGAGAGAGGGCAACGGAGGGCAAAGGGGGTACGCACTAGAAGTTGCCAATCTCGCCGAGCAGCGTGCCGGCGACGGTGATACCGAAGCCAGGCCAGAGACCCCAGACAAGACCACAGACGATGGCGACGATTTCATGACCAAAGAGCTGTGAGAGACGATGAGCGACACACGGAGATGGGCGGTGATGTGGAGACGGACTGGGGGGAAGGATATGATGAAGAAGATGGCGATTGGCATGAGCCAACCAAAGGAAAGGCTGTTGCGAGCATGAGACGTCACGGAGACAGCAGAAAGGGCTGCAGCATACCGATGCATCCAATTGGCGGCGGGTTGTACGGCGTGCACGATCTGGTCATGGTAGAAGATGAAGAGGGCGCCGATGACGACGACCACGATGCCGACGGCGTAATAGACTGGGACAGGGTCAGCGGGGCAGACCACGGACAAAGTGCGAGGACGGACTGAGGTACTTTCTGGTCAACAACTTGTCCCTTTGGAAGATGGCACCGTAGTTGACGAGGGCGGTCTGGTGGAGTGCCTCGCTCTCGCTGGGCGTCGGGCTGGGTGTCCTGTTGGGTGCGCGGGCGTCGCTGTTGACGGGGTTGTAGGGTTCGTAGGCGCTCATGATGGCGGGGGAGGGGGGAAATGGGCGGTGTCGGTGATGGGTCTCGGACTCTGGCTTTTTCTGTCTTGCACACACCACACCGCTACGACACGTGACCGGTAAGCATGTTCCAGTTCGACCGCATCGCCCAAAACCTGGTCGACATCGGCGCAGTCTCCCTCGAGGACTTCCTCGACGGCCACAGCACCGCACCGCACAGCGCACCAGTCCAGGGCACTGCCGTCGCGCGACTCCAGCAGACGTGCCAGCGTGCACTCCGAAGCACCGACGCACTCAAGTTCGAGTTCGTCGGCACCACCAGTGAGCTCTCCCCCCCGCTCGCAACGACCCCTGATCCCCGTCGCAGACAAGCAGTGTATCCTCACCATCACCAAGCCAGACGGCGTGCGCCGTGCGTACGCGACACAGCCCGTCTTTGCGAGAAAGAACGATGCAAAGTTGGCGGCCGCCAAAATCGCTATCGACATGGGTGCTCTTGACTTTCTCCTGGGTGCGCGACCTGTCCCTGACCTCGCACCGCCGTCCGTGGAGACGTCCAGTGCCGCCCCTTCCGCTGCCGCGTCTGAGACAGCACCAGAGACGTCTGCAGACACCATCGAAAAGTGTTGTTTCCGTCGTGCCGGAGGTGTCAGCCCCCACTGGGTCCCCTTCTCTGACCCTAGATCGCCGCATAGTGTGTGCCTATCTCCCGTCTCGTCTTCTGATACACTAACGTGATGTAGAACAGGGTTGTGCACTTCGCGTCCAAATCTCCCCGCACGTCTCTCGTATCTATCTTTCCGACTCTACATTCGACACTCACTCGGATGCAAGAGAGGCTTGTGCCAGGGCTGCCGTTTCCGAGGGTGTTATCGACTACATCAAGCGAGGAAATGATGAATCACGTCCCTCCTCACCTGCTCCATCCACGTCACACTCACCTCCGGCAAACGACATGACACCTTGGACACTGCAGATATTCTACGACTCCCTCCCAAGACCATTTCCAGAATCGTTTGATACCAACGATGCCTCTGAGATCAACGCCCTCGCATGGATGAACAACATACTACAGAACGCGAGAGGGGGGAAGCTCGTCCTGTCATTCTTCTTCACCTCTGATGGCCCACCCGGTTGTCAGTGTCTCGACCTAGGTCTTTGCTTTGTTACTCAGCCCTGTCGCAGTGCACGGTTGTATCCTTAAACTCGATCGCCCGGGAGAGTACAAGGCGTCGTTGGTCGACGCCAGATTCCCAAAACGATCCGACGCCAAGGCAGCCGTTTGCTTGCAAGCCATGTCCGAAGGTATCGGTGACTACATCCGGTCGATCACATCCGCCATGGACAACAAAGTCACACCCACGATGCGCTCGTTTTCGAGCGGTTTGGTGTACCCTGCCCTGACCTCGGCGCTCAGCAAGATCGATTCAGACTTTCGTCCACACTTCGAATACAACAAGGACAGAGATGGTTGGCATTTCTCACTCACAGCTTGAGAGTTTCTGACCGCCGACACACAGCATTTGGTGCCACGTTGCTTGCCAGTCTCTCGACCTTGACCACGTCAGACCAGGAGCGACGATATACCGTCCCCAGTGACTATCGCAGCAAAGCAGACGCCAAAGTGGCCGTCATCTGTCATGCTGCTGAACAAGGCGTCGTCGAGTTTGTTCGCTTTCGGGGAGGACCCGTGCCAGATGGCTACGTAAGCCCCTATTCCTTGCATGTTTACGACCCAGAAGCGTCCAAAAAGCGAAAGCAACCTGGGTCGGTGGAAGACGCTGAGCAGAGCCAACCAGTAAAGAAGAAGAGGAAGAAGAAAGGAAAACAACGGGTAGATTCTCATCATGGAGGCAGTTGCCTCGCTCCAGTGGGTCAATATCTCCCCATCCACCCGAGCGGTGACCAAATTCACGGCATTTCCGGCCCTGGCGACATGGGTCTGTCACGGAATCACCCTGTGGGTGGCTTGTGTGACCCATCTCAACCAGGTGTTGGGGATGGGGGTGGATCTGGTGCGGCTCGTCCTGTGCCATATGGCCAGGGGTCATCTTACAATGCGCATACATATGCGTCCTCGTATCCTGCTGTGCTGGATCCAAGATTCGTGGGTAATAGTAGATCAAGCGGTCATGGATACGGCATTCAACCGGGCGCATACGGTAGTGGATCGAGCGGGCCGTCTCATGCGGGACTAGGAACTTCCACCCCCATGTTGTCTCGGTCAGTCAAGGATGCGGAGCTGGAACCTGGTGAAGTTGTGTCTTCTGCAGAATCGGAATTCTCTGTGGGTTCGAGTCGGAACGATGAAAATGAACCGCCAGCAAAGGAGCCAGGTATGAGATTCGCATCAGCAGCGCTCGAAGACTCACCGGTCATTTTTGTAGAGATTGGTGGTCCGGAGATTAGCAAGGAGGGCGAAGGTGACGTTACGGGGGATGTCGCAGCGAGGAGCAAGGACAAGGGCAAGGCAAAGGAGACCTCTCCCGCGAACACGTCCACGACTGTCGAGAGAGAGAACCCCATCACTATCACTGCCCCACACGTGAAGAATTTAATAGGTACGTGAATTCTCGCGCCTATCGTGGCGGGCACGTCCTGACACATCCGCTGCAGATTATTGCGCACGACATGGCTGCGGTACCCCTTCGTTCCACGAGGTGCAGAGCCAGGGTCGGTTTCTGGTATGGATCGTGATCGGCAGGGACCGCTACGATCTCCCGACGACGTATGCAAGTGGGGAGGAGGGGCGGCAGCGGGTGGCAAAGCAGGTGTTGGCGCGCTTGTCCAAAGGGTCGTCGCAGTCCTCGTGAAGCAGAGTATGGCACACAAAACCACCTCAGATCTCTTGATTAACTTCAATGCTGCTTAATACAGTGTACACTGTGTCGGCTACTTTTTCAGGGCGGGCTCCATTTTGGTGGGCCGTCCGTGTGCCTGAGACCCCATCGAGTACATCTCGGTGTGGGTATAGCAGGTGATGCACCCCGCGCTTGGGGAGCTCGTGTTCGCGCAGTGGAGTACGTCCGGGGGGGTGTGGGCGGCGCCGTTGGACGAGGGGTCGCTCCAAATGGATTGCTGGTGTCTCCCTCGAGGGCGTCGCTTGATCTGTGCTGGTGGTCGCGCGCGCACTTGCGTGCAGACCTGTTCAAATCGTTGATCAACCCGCTAAACCATGATCTTGCGCTTTGGCAGCAATGCGTCAGTTGACGTTGGCATAATCGCATGCAAAAAGGTCCTTCGAAAGGCGCACTGTACAAAGACGTTGGATCTGCCATGAGACCTGTTCGCCATCATGATGCTACGTTCGGGCCAGCCAAATACAGGGGAATTGCAGTTGAGTCATATCTCTATACTCTAAATGACCCTGCAAATGGGAGCGACAGGTTTGGAGAGAGACCAACTTTGACGCGCAGCCTCAGGTCGACTTTTTTTTTTTTCCCATTGAATGCGTGATTCCTAACGCAGGTGCTATAGTCGATCTGCTTGCCCCTGGAATTCCCGATTGTATTGTCGAGTCCAGCTCGACGTCTGGCCGTTCTGCAAAACATTTCCCCAAGTACAGCCGCTTGTCAAGAATTAGGTCCCCAGATGACAAACGACACGAGTGCTTCGATGCTCTCCAGAAACGCACCACAGCATTCGTGTGGGGTCTCTTTTTCGATAGAATGGTGTTCAGGATGTTCAGTTGTCTTCTTCTCACCCATGATCTGTAGTGTCCTGATACAGCAAAGAGGATGGCACACATCAAGTTCAAGTCTGAAGATCTGGAAACTCGGTAACAGTCGGCTAGCTCAGCTATTATCCACGTCAGAGGGATTCCAAATGAGCTCTTAGTTAATTCACAAAAAGGGGTTACTACCCGACGTCAGAAAAACCAACCAATGAAAAAGTGACAGTCCAACAAACCCATCAGTGAGTCATCGGCATTTTCTAAGCACTCATTGAGTGCCCACTGAGAAATATAAACCGACAAACGTGTTCCGCTCCAATCAGAGGCCACGCTTAGCCCCGTGTAGGTTCGCAAAAGCCTTCAGAAACACAACATAATAGTCATGCTTTTCAGATGCGACTCTACTCGGATTACTGATAGGCCCATCTGCGAGCAGGGCGGACAACGTTGTGGCCTAACGCTGTCTCGCGAGAGCCTTAGCCGAGCTTCCTTCCTAATAGAAAAGCAGTTTTTTTGTTTTTATTTTTATTTTTCGACTTTCAGGTTGTCTAATGGGCCTACAGTGGCTCAGGTTCACGGTTTGTGTCAGTATTTCTGGTGCCGAAAGGGATTTAAGGTCTAGCCGTGGTCACTGGAGCGTTGTCATAACTCATGCTTCTCCCAGACCTCCTTCTCTCTCACCCGCCGCTGCTCTCCGAGCAGTTGAGGTGGCGAACCAATGAGCTTCGCTCCAAGATAGTCAAGGCAAACTACGACACCCAGTATGCTCGGAGCGCGTCCGAGCTTGCGGACTTTCGTCATGCAACGGCTGGCCTTGTCGACGGACTGGACGATGACAGTATTTTCGAATTATTCCGAAAAACAGTTCACTTCACGGCCTATGATTCATATGCACCATTGATTGCAAGGTTTCTCGAACAGCCATGCAATGCAGGTGCTATAGTCGATTTGCTTGCCCCTGGAATTCCCGATTGTGTTGTCGAGTCCAGCTCGACGTCTGGCCGTTCTGCAAAGCATTTCCCCAAGTACAACCGCTTGTCAAGAATTAGGTCCCCAGGTGATGATTGGCGCGAGCGCCTCGATGCTCTCCAGAAACGCACCACAGCGTTCGTATGGGGTCTTTTTTTCGATCGAATGGATGTCCAGGATGAAGATGGCTATTCCGTCACTACAATCTACCATTCCTTTGGGTCGGCCCTCGCGGCGAGGATGGAATTGCATCTGGACTTTGAAAAGGATGAAGAAAAGATGGGGACATTCAGTATGGCACAATTTACCTAATCTGCTTGGTATTCTGACTTTTCTCCTTGCTAGTATTCGACCACGCCGCACCTCATGCAGCTGGATTCATACACCATTATCGTTCCTTCCTTCTGATACATGCACTATTTGCAATCGCCAGTAGGTCCATCGAGAACATAAAGTTGGTGTTTATCACTACATTCTTGGACATGATCCGACATCTCGACATGGAATATGAGATGGTGATGGACTGTATTGAGAAAGGCACAATTCCAGATCTGGACGGGACAGCCGAAGTTCGGCATTATTTGGAGGTCAGTAACCGTTATTGAAATGAACCCTGAGTGCTGAGTCTTGACCAGTCGAATATTTCGGCGGACCCGGAACGCGCGGAGGAGCTTCGTCGCCTCGGTCGTCCATCTTCTCGACCAGGATGGTGTGCTGCTGTATGGCCAAACCTGCAGTCAGTTATCTGTATTGCCAGCGGTTCCTTCTCGTCGTCCGTCCCATTGGTATGTTTATCATCCGCCTGTCATTTCCCCCCTCACCTTGTTTCTCTGTAGGTTCAACGGTTCCTTGGTCCCGACACGGCGATATGTCCTTATTGCTATGGAAGCACAGAGGCCTGGATTGGATCACCTTACAATCCGCTCGAGTTGAACCAGTTCAAACTATGTGACAGAACCCTTTTCGAATTTTTGGATATCGCCGTGGACGATTCGATTGATGCCCTTGCACAACCCGTGTGTACTTCTCGCGAGACGAGATTCCCTGCTGATCAGTATTGTAGTGGGAGGTTGAGCCGGGAAGACGATACGAACTCGTGTTGACGACCCAGGATGGCCTATGGCGGTATCGTCTCGGAGATGTGGTCGAGATTTGTGGATTCGACCCAACAG